>QVRM01000152.1:0-5000 GCA_003439945.1 Dermanyssus gallinae | reverse complement strand
CGACAACAACAACAACAACAACAACAACAACGACAACAACAACAACAACGACAACAACAACAACAACAACAACAACAACAACAACAACAACAACAACAACAACAACAACAACAACAACAACAACAACGACAACAACAACGACAACGACGACGACAACAACAACAACAACAAGGCTGACGAGGTTGAAGAAGAAAAACAAGAATAATGAGCGCGCGAGAGCCAGCGAGCAGCCCCGGCAGATGGCACCTTCCCCTTCGGCCGTCAGTGACAAAAGACTTTTAAGTCCTTTCAAAGTGCTTCTCTGCACGATCCGTCGCACTTTGGCCTGCTGATGAGGAAGTTGCTGTTGTTGATGCTGCTGACGTTGTTGTTGTTGTTGTTGTTGCTCCTATCGTCATAGTCATAGTTATTGTTGTTGATCTTGTTGTTATTGTTCTCCTTATTCTTCTCGCGCATGCTAATCCGCAATCTTCGTGCAGGGAACTCCAGCAAAGCCCAAACAGCAGCTACGGTACGGTGTCCGAGGCGTCAAAGGGGGGCACAGCTGCCAATTGATGCTGTGGTTGCACGTCCTCGCCGTCGAAGCACGAAGCAGCTAGGACAGAAGACGGGCCACCATCACGTCGGTGGTCACACTGGCTGTGAACGAACAAACGAACCCATCGTGCCCTTCGGACAAAATCTTTCTCCAGCCCCTTTCTCCTCTCATCCACCCTGACGATCTTAACGATGATCGCCACAGCGGCGAAAACTTCTCGTACTCCGTCTCTCAAGCGCGCACCGCCTTGAAAATATGCATTATCAATTTATATATATATATATATATATATATATATATATATATATATATAACGAGAGCAATAAAGAGATCAATTCAAATTGCTGACCCTGATCAACGGCCGCCTTTGTTAGCCTACTTAGCGTCCATTATATAGAAGTCGGATTCACAATTCGAAAAACTGCATACTACGACGTCCAATATATATATATATATATATATATATATATATTTCCAAAAACCTCACGCCGATTTAAGCGCTAAAGAGGGTCGCCCGTCGGATTGGTTTCGGGTTGTGTTTGGGACAGGCCACGTAAGTGTGACATGTCAGACCCTCCAGTGACTATGGAGCAAGATGCGTACCGTGTAGCCATTAAATACGTCCGAGCCTCGGAAATTAATATGAGCATCGAAAATGCATCGCGTTCTAGACGACCAAAAACACCTTCGGGTAAGAAGACTGTGCTATAAGTTCGCAATTACCTTATGATGCCTGACCAACGATTGAGGCTACACGAGATAACGAAAGTCGTGGGTGCAGTGGCTATGGTGGGTATATCAAATTCTGCATCAACATTTACGTATGAAAAACATTTAAACACAGCGGATCGCACTATTGTCCAGCTAACAGTGGAGTAAAAACTAGCTGACACGCGTGTCGGTTTCGGAGCGAACTTAGACAACAATTTGACAAAATCCGCTTTTATCTAATCACAAAGAAAAGAGTCCTGGGTCCACCACTTCACTCCAGCGCGAAAACAGGTCACCGGGGAGTGGACCATACGCGGCGAAAGATCGCCCACCAAGGTAACGAAGCATATCTCGGCCGGACGAGTCGTGGCGACCGTTCTCTGAAATGCAGAAGGTAATGTGTTAACCTCACCCACCGGAAAAGCACTCACTGAAGTGTACGACGCAACACTTTTGCGGAGATCGCTGAAGGAGCGTATTGCAGCACGATGGCCCAGGGGTGCGGCGGAAGACGATGGTGCTCTCCTTCACCATGACAGTGCTCTCGTCCACATTTCTCTTGTAGCAAAATTGCGAATACTGAGATTGCAATATTTCGAACATCCCCTATATTCCTCAGGTCAGGCAGCTCCGTGCGACTATCCATGCGATCCGTTTAGTGACCTCTGAGAAAATATTTCTCCAGAAAGAGATGTCGGATAGCAGAGCCTAAGACGGATGTCGAACAATGATGTGATAGCCGTCGTAGACTCTTTCCTTCCAGGCCGTGCCATTTGTTCTTCCACGGGTCGATGGTACGTCACCGCTCCTCGTACTTGGTGCAGCTTGGGCCCGACGACAGGAGATCCCAGGGGGAATCGTTCTAGTTGAAGGCAGCGCCGCGCCAGCTTTGACAGCTCGTTACGCAATGATCACCCTAGTTTTTAAAAAAAAATCAAAACATGGCTATTGGGAATCGGTGCGCTAATTGTCGTCACTCAAAGAAGAGTAGATTTCGGCTCGAAACAACGCTTTCAATGCAGTACTTTGTAAGATCTGCAGATCTGTGTTAATGTGAGAACTACATTTCGGAAATAGGGGTAAATGTTGGGGATTGTTAACGTAAAGTGCTATACACTAGCAACACTGCTTAGCAGCGATAAATGAAGTTTGCTGCTTCACTGACGTTCAAGTTGGGAATGTATCGATACTAGCAACAGTAATTAAGGATTATTACGCACACCTTCAAAGCGAAATGGCAAGGCTTTGGAATCGAGAATAAAACGCCTCTAAATCGATTCGACTCAACTCATTTCGAAGACACGTTTATTGAAGAACAACGTCCCTGTGCATTTTGACTAGTCAAAATGCACAGCAGCAAAATGCGATTTAAGATAACTGACATTTTTGGTGAGCATCTGTGGTCGTCGCAAATAGTAGGAACATGCCGAGTCAAACCGTGCCGCGTTGAAGAATCGACATACTTTTCCTGTAATAGTAGTGCGAGTGAAATGTCGATCGCGTTTGTGAAGAGACCACGGCGATCTTAGAAGACATACAAACATTTGAAAATAAATGCATCTCATTATTGAACTATCTGGATAAGTTTAGAGGTCTAGCTTGATTAGTGTTCTTAAAATCGTAAAAATCTTAAAATTGAAGACTCTTTAATGTTGTACCTTTATTTCAAAACACAGGGTCTATATGTCTATAGCAACGCCTTTGTTTGAGCTGCACATGTTGCAGGAGTGTTTATGGTCGAGGACGGCGCAGACGCCCATAGGATTGTGCGTACGGGCTTAAACGAACGGGCCAAGTGACTAATTTCTCCGTTGGCTGACTAGGCAAAGTTCTCACAGCTGCTCGTGAAAGCCTGACAAATTTGCTTCCGGTGTAGTGGGTGGACATTCGAAACAAGCACACACCGTAGCACGCGGAACTCTGCTGTAAGCTGAGTTGGGCGATAGGGGGCTGCAGTAGATTAACAATAGCAGAAAATTAAACACCTACAAACGAATTTTTGCTTTACCGGCTTATAGCAGGTGGTGTGAGAATGACTAGGAGGGCCTCCAATGTTTGACAACGACACTACGATAGTATTCGTCGCATAGTATTACCGTTGCTTTACTCATCCATCTAAACGGTAGCAGCGTACAATGCTTACAATAGAGGACGTTGTGGTCGTGACACCTTTGACAGTTAGGCACGAAGTCTCTCAACAGTGTTTTCCGCCACGGAAGTCGCCTCTGGAACTTTACGACTCTACACAACGGCTCCCAATTGAGTCGACAACGTAGGACACATCATATCAAACCAAGAATTATTACATCCTTACATGTTAGTATGCTCAACTTATCTGATCAAATGCTTTCCTGCGACGAATTAGCTTAAACAACTTAAACAGCAGCGTCGATGAGCACAGGCTGGTCAAACTTATATTTGACAACCTTCTGCAGAGTCGAGCCCGGTGCCTGCGCCTCGCGACCGAAGGAGACACATAGGTGCGCGGGTTCGAGTCCCACCGTTGCACATTTGTATTTGTGGGGGCCCGTCTATGAAGCAATGCGAAAAGCAGTCCCGTGGACGCTAAATTTTGGCTGAGGGTCACCCCGAAAAAGGGTAACCTTCTGCAGAACGCTCTCTTAAAGCGGATGTCGGGGTAACTAAATGGTCAGGAAAACCTAACTTCATTCATTTGTCGAAATTTTTGTCCACATGACATGTTCGAGCGTTCTCTTGTACATTTAGCTGTTCATTGTTAGCAGGAGAGGTGATAAAGTTATGCGATCACAAGATATGCAAAGAAATACAAATATTGTGTCAACGAGCATTTTCTAGGTCACAATCGACATCCGAGATAAGCTTAAAAATATATAAATAAATATATATATATAACATATGGTTTTATTTCATTTTGTAGTTACAGTGGAACATGAATATCTAACTACCCTTGGGCTTGTGAGGGGTGCTACCAATCAAGTTTATCCTCGAGGCAGCCCCTCATTGTGCCCATAATTGCTGCCGCATTGCCGCGCTGAACCGCCAGAGATAGCCGCCGGAGTAGAAAGTCGAAAGCTCTTTTGTCCCCCGTCGTGAGTTCAATTCGTTTGCCAATCTTCTGTAAAAGTGACCATGCCTCAGGGCCAGGTCCCCCTAGTGTCTCCAATACTAGTGGCACAAAAATGAACTCGTCGGTGAGCTGGGCCTATTTGTTGGTCTTTAGACGTTCAGCCTTGCGTGCTGCGGAGCCAGCGGCTGATGCGCTAGCCTCCATGTTTGAGGGGGCGAGCGTGTCGGTGACTGTAGCATCCCAAGCTTAAAAATATATAATTTTTTGAGGGATCCGTAACTATGTCGGCAATGTACTTTGGGTTGTTCAACAGGATTGTCCAGGTACATATCACTGTGGAGGACTAGTAAGTGGGACTTGCACGCAGAATATCCTGCGCTCAAGTACATTGCGCACTACTTAATACATGCGGAGCACAAACAGATCTTAAGAGTTATTTAAGGTCTTCGCACGTCTAGAGTAACTCGCGTAGCTCACAAGAGACACTGCATTGAGCGCTTAATCTAAAACGTACTTATGTCATGCATGCGTACATATATAACCTAGCTTAAAAGGCCATGAGCTTGAAAAATAGAGATCCTCAGCATTGCTCGTCCTATCATTTAGCAACTTTGCTGGCAGTTGACTATGTATATTGATAATGTGTAGTAATATTTATAAATAATAGCATTCTTTCAATAAAAGTTTAGCAGATACATACAT
>QVRM01000151.1:0-32466 GCA_003439945.1 Dermanyssus gallinae | reverse complement strand
TGCCAGCTTGTTAAGGATGATCATTCCCGAGGCCGTATCGAATGCCGCCTTGAAGTCCTCGAACGGAGCGAATAGATAACTCCCCCCTGAAGCGAGGTGTACAATGCACTAAGTTTAGAAGCACAGCGCGCCAGTCAGTTGTTGATCTGCCTCTTCTAAATCTGTATTTTTCAGAGAGTGCCCGGTAACTTCAAACTTACTTCCAAGCAACGCGTTAAGATGGCCGACAGAAGTGTACTTGTACGCTCTTCTTCGTCATTCCTTGCTATGACGATGGAGTCAGCGGGTCTCCTTTTCCCTTAGCAATGATTCTAAGGAGACTGGTCCTCCATTTCACCGGTATGGAATGTTCTTAGCACTTTATTAAAGAGAGCAGCATAACACGGCACAAACAAAGTGGCCTGCCGCAAATGTTCACGTACTACTAGAAAGAGCCCGATGGCCTTACCCAGCGAAGCGTTACCGTTGCGTTAATCACCTCAGAGTCGCTAAAAGGGGAAGACGATCTGGCGAGCTTCCGGGACTTGCTCGCTCTATAGTGCAAGAGCACCGCTCGGACTTATTATTGCACCGGCAAACAATTAACGGAAGTGCACGACTAACTTCTCCGGCGGGATTGGACACGAGGTAGCGCGTCTATCGGCATGCAACCATTTGTGTGGTGATTGATGCCTCGACCAGTAGCTTGTACTTACTTGGCTCTTTTATAGTTTTTCTTCTTCGCTTCGGATTGTTGCATTCTATCGAGGTATGGTTAAAGGGACGTCATGTCAGGGCGTATACGGTCTAGGATGATGCTTGCACTATGTAGTGCTTGCAGGAGCAGCACCGGTGATTGTAGCACGGAACTTATCTACTACGAACTTGTTTTGGTCGAGCGCTACCTGACAATGACGCTACGGAATATGCAAGCATATGACTTTACTCGATCAGAGCTAAAACAGGAAGATCACTTCGAGAATCACTTTTCAGTCGCGTGATGTCGAGGGTGCGCCTCAGAGAAGGCCGCTTGTCACGAAAGTTTGCGGATCAAGTGAGATCTCCATTGAAACCAATAAATACCACTTTATACCAGGGTATCCATTTGTGCTCCTCCACACTTTCGTTACGCAGATCAGCAGTTGTAGCAATAAGATCTATTGTCGACTGATCTTGCGGCGCGATGAAGTCGAGTTATCAGATGTAGACACAACCCACATGATCCGAGACGCCAGTATGTTCAGGATTGACGCTGTTATTGGGTACTTTGACTTATGATGTGGACAGTTGATCGCTACAGAGTACAGTCCTCTTCAAATAGTACGCGCATTCTTAAAACATCAGAGGTATTCAAACGCATGATGGACACAGGTCTCACCAGCGAAAGCCTTGGAAAACGGCACGCCTAACCCTTATCCCGAAACCCGGGAAGCCACAAGGAGGCCCTTCAGCATACTGCCCTATAAGCATGTTCTCCTGCCTATCCAAGGCAGCTGAGTACATTATCAACGGGCGACTAGCTACAGAATTAGAAGACTATCGCAAACCGGACGCACTGCCTGGCCGTCCTTATTGATCTCAAAAACGCGTTTAATACGCTCTCGTGGGACGCCATAAACCAAACACTTGTCACTGCCGTGGTTCCCCAAGGATCTGTACTGGGACCAACCCTGTGGAACATAACCTACGATGGAGTACATAGACTGCCGCATCCCCCAGGAGTTTACTCTATCGCCTACGCAGACGATCTGGCACTCTGATCGTTACCGCCAGTGACAAGGATTTGCTCGAAGGAACAGCCAACGGAGCCTTGGCGATATCCGACAACACCACCGCACGCTTGGCCTCAAACTGGCTTCACAAAAAACGGAAGCAAATCCTTCTAAACGGTCTGAAGCGTCCTCCACGCAACATAAATTCATCCTGGAAGGCCATCCGATAACACCCACGCCCGTGGTCATGTACTTAAGCGTGATCCTGGATAGAGCTCTCACAGGAACACCTCATGTGCGCTATGCAGCTAAAAAAGCAGCCAAAGCTTCAGCAGAGTTACGGAAATCCTTCCACGGATCAGAGGAGCAAGCGACTCTCTGCGCCGACTCATAGCATCAGTAATAGACAGCATCATGTTACACGGCGCACCCCCATGGGAACGCACGACACAAGAGCTACAACACTTCGCCTCCTCAACAAGACCCAAAGACCTATGGCGCTTAACATAGCACGAGCAAGTCGCACGGCTTCCACAGCAGCCGTACAGCTCCTCTCTAGACAAGTTCCTTGGGACTTAGAGTAAAATAATTGGCATCAAGAAACCCGGCGATAGAGCTAGCAATGGGAAGCAATCCAGCCCGGCCATCCTGGATATTGGACAAAATCAATACCTTCTGATCTAAAAATGGTACAGCCTCAAACACGGCTCGCTTACCTACCACTCGCGCAACTGCAAACAGGCCATGGTGCCTGTTTCAGCAGTACCTACACCGCATTGGTAAACTGACTCCCTGTATGCCGCATGTGACGCTCGGGGGAGCCGGATGATGTAAGGCACTGTTGCGGTGCTCCTTCTTCGACACTGAGCGAGAGCTATTGTCCCAGGACCTAAATCTACAGAACCCCCTGACATGCCAGGCCCTTTAGAGGCGCTCCTCAAAGATCACAATATTGGATTCTGGTAAGAAGATTCGCACAAGGTATCTCTGAGGCGAAAATAACCGCCTCATAAAGCCGAGCAGCCTAATACAAGAAGAGCGGCCAGGTGAAGTAATCTCGAGAAGACAGTACTGCGCCACCCCCCGTCAAGGGGCAAAGAGGACGACTGGATTTTAGTGGGTACGAATCCCACACTACCGTGGCTTTAACAGCGTCGCCCGGTGTGCATAACGCATTTTAACAGTTACCTCTAAAGAAAAAAGGACTACAGTTGTTTTCTAAAAAAAGTCTACCTTATATAGACACAGTATCAGTTTCTCTAGCAGAGTTTCTGTACCTTTAGCGGACTATAGTAGGCTGCACTCACGTTTACGGTGTTTCCTGTCAGGATTACGTGATTGTAATCTCTTAAGGGAAGTATCGCAAACTCGATTTGATGCCCTCACAGTTCCAAGTTCAAGTCGAGTCAAAAGCACCTTTATTAAAGGGTTATATATGCCTAAGTATACATTGTTTTTAACAAAATATTTAAAATCTGAATATAATTAGAACATATATCAGGTCTGTCAACTTCGTGGAACCCTCCACAAGATGTGTTGTTTAACTTCACTGAGCGCGCAACTTCCAGTGATCTAACATTCGTTCCACTTCGCAGTCCATTATCTATATATTTAAACATGGTCTGGTAATTTTTTATACAGCGATAGATTACCTCGTTCGTGTAACGTACGTATTGGCACAAGATACGCTTTCACGAGGAATATTATATCTTTTGATATCCGTCTGATAAATTTGGCCTGCACTCTCTTAATGGCATTTATATCTTTTGCCATATAAGGAGCTAAACCGAAAAAAAAGACCTGGCTGCAGTAGAGGAATTTGGGTAAGGCTAGACTTCTGTACATTTCCACATAGAAGCAGGATTTTTTTAAATTAAACATCTAAATATGGTGTTACATAGTTGTGAAGTAGAAGTGACTGTGGCAGTAAGTATATTAAGAGAAGTCTAATTGGGGGTTAGCAATAACACCAAAAATCACGAAAAGATTTAACTACTGGTATTGCATTGTTAGCGAGTGTATACAGTGGCGAACTGGCATCTGACAACACCACGGCAACATTTAGGCATAGATATTTGCATCCTATTCTCACAACACTAGTTTTCAATGTTTCTAATTGCTAGTTGAATAATACTTGTGGAATTGTCAACTGCTAAGTGTATTTTTAAATCGTTTGCAAATAAGAGTTAAGTGACACCTTCTGGAATCACTGTGGGAGATCGAGGGATATTCTGAAGAGGCAGGGGCCCGATGCACGATCCTTGGCGGGCACCCCTGAGGTGCAGGGTCGAGGGTCACTTTGTAACGTTACCGACTTTGACGGTAAAATTTCGCCCCGCTAAGGTATGCTGACACCCATTGACAAGTTGTGGAATCAAGGTCAATACTTTCTAATTTTTGTAGCATACGTTTGTGATTACTTTGTCAAATGCCTTTGAAAAAATCAAAACTTCCACTGAAATCATTTAAATTTCACTGAAATAATTTAATTGACAACTCTTTTGCCTCAACGGTGGTTTCTTTAATGTTGGGACGTCAGTGATTGTTGTGTGAGGCAGTCACGATTTGCCTGGAGGCACATCGCTCTTGTCTGACTCTGCTCCAAGCCTATGCAACAACGCGCAAAGTGTTTCTTTCTATGGACTCTCGTACCGAGACTTCAAGGGGAGTGCTGGCGACAACTTTAATCGGCTTGTCACTCACCTCATTTACGGAGATTCTGGGCGAATAAAGAGGGAAGCAAACTGTTGAACCATTCTGGTGGTTGCTGTTTGATTTGCTTCTATTATTTAAGGAACGATTCTGTCCAGCAGACCCTGTACTAGATCGGCAGTCATGCCTGCTGAGGGCGCCACTTTTTTTGTAGACTTTGCTCCGGGCCGACTTCTCGGTTCATCACGGTGGTGTCATCTTAATACCGTTATTTATACCAGACGACTAACTTGCGTTTCACGTAGTTTTCGGAGGCTTGAACGTATGCCGACGGGAGCGCAAGGCGGCACGGCTGCCGCGTTCGGTTGTTTCTCGATATCGTTACACGAGACTCCCTTTAACAATTTTATACGATTTAACCTAGCGGCGCAAGAACACCATACCTCTACAGTTTGGCTTCGGAACCTTACAATCAGCGACAACGTGCTACCCTGCTGTAGCATTTGAAGCACTGCATTGGACCTCGGTACAACGCAACTTCGTGCTGCTTTAAACCCAGCGGACATTCGACGCGAAATGGTTGCCCGCAAACGTTAATATCACATGTTCAGTCGTGTACACCAGATATTTTACCCTTCACAGAAGAGCGCGCTTCATCCTGGCAGATACTTGAATGCCAGCCAACTTTTGCAGGGAAAGCAGAGTACCTCTATCCTCTTCGGCTTCTACCATATTGGCAAACTCCACGGTCTTGGTAAGACGGGGCCCTTCAATCCTCCCCTTGACATGGCTGGAAATACAGTCGCAGACTTCCCAAGCTTGTTTTCATCAGCAACGAATATTACTGCTTTCTGCCGAGCCACGACAATCTGCGGCCTCCTACCGCAACCCCCGTGATAAATCCTGCGTCGTCAGGCTGCTCGCACGTCTTTCACCCGCGCGCCTTTTATTGGCCTCGACACTGCGCGTTTTCCTCCTCCAGCAGGAACTGTACGATCGCCGGCCCCACGTGTTGACTGATGTTGTTGCCGGCTAAACCGGTAGTCCAGTCCCGCCCGGTTTTAGTGGCGGAGTGCGTTTGACGGGCAGCTTGCGCCCCATACAACGTTAGCGGCCCCAAACAAATAAATAAATTAATAAATTAACGTCAAACTCGGGATTGGAATACGAGAGCCTTCGCATGATAGTTCGCCTCTCAACCGCTGCACTACTCTGGTCGCGGTGTCTAGATGGGCAATATAGCGACTGACTAGCCCTAACCTGGACTGTATTTAGAAAATACTGTCGGTGGTGGTTAAAGTCAATTACGAAGTAAAGTTATTCATACACACTTGAACATTCACCAGCCACATTACGGATCGCATGGTTGCGCTTAAATGCTGCTAGTCTGTTTAACTGTAATAGATCAATCGTTCTAGAGCGTGGAGGATCTGCTTATAGAAGTTGGAAAATTGTGTTTTCAAATGCAGTAAAAACTGTGGAATATACCCAGGAAGTTTTGGGAACTGCACTCTGTCTGTCACGAATAACAATTTTAACTGCGGAAAGTGGCTTCAGGCCATTCCCTCACCGCAGCTGGGGACGGTACTGGACAACACTCCGCGTCGTCCCCAGCCTGCGTCTGGGAGAATCAGTCTGCTTCGCATATAACTGTGCAAGATGTGATCTACCGGTGTCTCTACGGGTGAGCATGCTCTCGCTTGCAAGAGTAGCGCCGGTAGGTTCTCAAGGCATTCAGCTTTAAGCGACGTAATACATCGGGCAATGCAGTGAACCTACATACCGGCAGTCAAAGAGCCGGTCGGTCTATAAGCCAACAGGCAATTGCGTGTGGACAGTCTGACACTAGTTCCATGGAGTGAAGGTTCTTTTGTACGCCTTTTGTACGACGTCACCGTATTTTGCACGTTCGTTACTTCTTATGCTCGCCATACGAGCCAGGAGGTCAGAGCAGCCGCTCGCCTTGCTGAAGAACGCAAGTTGGCAAAATACCGTGAACTGAAACAAAAATGTATCGTTCAACCAATCGCCTTCGAGACATTAGGCCCAATGGGAAAAGCACAAGGAGCTTTCTGGCAAAGTTGGGATCCACAGTCGCTGCGTCAACCGGCGTTAGAAGGGCACGGCAGTTTTTGCTACAAAATCGGTTGAAATTCAACGCGAAAATGCCGCGTTGTTAATTCGTGCATTGCCCACAGGCAAGGGACTCCCCTTTCTGCCATAGCCAGATCGAGCCGGCATCAACAATTATATGTGCTACATAAATCTAAATAACAATTCTTAAAACTGACCAAACATTTCACTTTGTGAACGCTACAGAACCACCAGCAAAATCACAGCCTTAGTGGAGCGCAACAAGCACCTCAACACAGCAGCCGTGAACAGCTCTATCTTTGGCAGTGTCTATGTATTACAGAGAAATATGATATACATATATTGTAATGCGTACGTTGACTAAAGTAGATTTTCAATTTGTTAAGTAAACATATTATGTTAATTTCAATAGGACTTTGCTAGTTGTTTAATATCTAGTGGTATCAAATTATATAAGTTTATATTTTTGCATTGGCAGTCTTGCGACTGGTCTCTTTCGTAAATCTTGTTGTTGATTAAATGCCTAATTGTTTAAATCTAGTTGAATAGTTATGGTCGCATTTATGGAACTCATTGGACTTAGTAAATAACAGTTTCATTACAAGAACTCCGTACAGCTTAAATACGTCAAGAATCTGATACTGAATGAAGATTGAACTTGTTCGGGCGTTCTATTGAGCCCCATCGATATATCTAATTGCTCCTTTTTTGTAATTTATACAGGGGATCAATTAGTGAGCGGAATGTTCCACTATATAGCTGCAGCATACACCTTATGTATGACTCTACAAGGGAGAGGTACACCATCTTACAGAACCCAGTGGAAGCAACAGAGCGTAATCGCAAAGCAAAAGCACGCACTTTGGAGCATATTGATGTGATATGTTTATCATATTTTAGATGATTCTGGACCACCAGACCCAACAATTTGTACGTGGACACCCGTTCTAAAGCGGAACACGAGCATTGTACTTCAGTGCAGTCTGTGTCGTGTACTATAAGTAATGACGTCATTGGCCGATTCTGTTGTTTGAATGATTGATCCATTTTTTTGATTGATTTGTTCATTCGCTTAAGAAAGTGTGAATACACATCTCATCCTATATTTATTTGATTGATCTAGTTATATAACTTTTTTATGTTAGCACTTGGAGTGAACAATTGTCTCTGCGCGAACGTGTAGTCACGGGTTCTCTAACCCAGGGTTAGCCCAGTTCGACAAAGTGCCCCGAACAGATGCTGCGTTTCCTCGTTGAATGTCGAGAGACAGTCTCTGACGCAAAAACTCCGATACTCTCGAGTCTCCCGTGAAAAGGTTAAGGCTTCTGCCCACGCGCTGAATCAACTTCAGTGTAAGCGGTCCTGGGCCTCCCATTGTTTCAAAAGCCAACGGACAAAATTGGTGCGGATAGCCAACGCCAGAGTATTTTCTACATTTGTTAGTCTCTGCTAACCTGGACGCATGACCTGCCTGGTCCGCCCCTGCACCGACCATCGAAGGGGCTATTGAGTCGGTTACAGTTGCGTCCCAAACAAGCATACGGCCACGCTCAAAGGGGGTTAAAGTAAGGCCGTCAGGCCTTTTTCCGTCGTCTCTGGATAGGCCCGGAGGTTCTAGTATACACGGAAAGCCAAACATCTCATCCTTCTTATATTAGGAGCGCATAACGCTGCAGCTATTATGTATCTATAGTGTGCTCCCCCGTTTTAGTCACTAATGTGTTGAGTTCCTTCCATTGGTATGGCTTCTGCTTCGTAATCTCTCCCTGTCTCTTCTTGGCATCTTTGCTTAATCCTAGCGCATTTTCTAATTCTAAATCCTTAGTCGCTCCCAATCGTTCGCGCTCTCTCACCAGATGATCTACCGTTTCCTCTCTCTCTTTCCGCATGTTCTACAAACCGTTGTTTCTAACTCCTCGTAGCGTTTTGCTGCACCCTTGTGTCTAACATCCACTGACAGCCCGGGCCCCGGGTCTGCCATGCTACGCGACTGCTTTACGATTTCATATTCTCGTATACTTCCTTTAAAGTACTTTTATGCAAACACATAGCAGTAGCTGTCCATTGTCCACTTCTGGGTCCAATCTGTCTCGCCGCAAATTCCACCCACCTGTCCCATTAAGTTTATACTTCCTTATCTGTTAGCTTCTGCCGTTTGCCTTGTCCTCCACTGTACCTTTTCACCCATCGTTTGCTACTCAATGTCCTAATTCTGCTACAATACCATAACTTATTTTGCACTTCTCTTTTAATAAATTTTGACATACCGCTTTCGCTTTCAAGAAACTCTCTGCTACAACTGAAACGGCACTTAAATGGACCCTAATTACTTCTCTCTGAATATTTTCTAGTTTCCTCTATAAACCCGAGCTGTGCACTAGAACAGCGCTTCCAAATGTCAGCCCTGGCAAATGCATTGTCTTTTTTTAATTGTCCCTTGTAACCACATATCTATTGAACTCCGACAGACATTTGCATATTACCGAATTTCTACCCCTGCTTTCTTTATTATTAACATTTCTGCCCCTTTCAACAGTTCTTCTTTTGAGGCTATAGTCGCACTTACATATTTATATTGATCCCGATACCCTAACTTTTTCCCCTGTAGTCTTAGCTTCCGCTCCATTGAAATCCCCAGAAAATACTAAAAAAGCGCTTTTCTTTTTGTTAAATACCATATCTAATTAATCTGCTGCCTTCCCACAGGCATAACGCGTTCCCTGAATTTCTCCTACGCTCTTTGCTAAAATAATCATAGCATCTGCGAAGAACAAGGGAGAAATTCTAATAATTTTGCGGCGTAACTTAAGCCAATAAATAGCCCGAGAGAAGGATTCTAAAACACATTCTTCGTTCGGTAACTCTGCGTGTCAGACTCTACGCTGTGGATTTTCACTCATTGCCCCGAGTCGCTCGTGTTGTAGTAACCGCCCTGCTGAGCCTGCATCCCCAGCTAACTTAGCGTAGCAAGATAACGTTACAATAATTCTTATTTTGCTGACTTTACATATATTTTCCGACCTCTACTACCTTTAGCAAATTCAGCGCTGTCGTTGATACATATTGCAATAGCATTTTCCCTTCCATATCCTCCGTTCCGTCTAACTGATGAATGTGGGCGTTTATATTTTCAAGGCACATTTTTAAAAATCTTTCTCGCTCCCTCACATTCCTTCACTACTTGCGACCGCCTTTGTTACTACTGCGCATTGTTCTACGTTCCTCTAGTGCATAACTCGGCATTCTGCATGGCCCTATGATTTTAAGTATGCCTCTTAGCCCTTAAATATCAACTACCGCCAAACTTTTCATTTGCATTTTTGTCACTTCCCTACATATAATGCTTTCTTTAACAAATATACTTAGTTCCCCGAACCTATTCTCTACTGTCCCTGTCTTTCTATTCGTCCCATACCAAATGTAGCCATGACATCACGCTCGAACTTCTACCTCACATAGATGTGTCCTTGTTAGTACCATTATATTACCTTCTCTATTTTCTACTAGCCTGTATATTCATCCCACTTACCTCGTCTCCTATCACCTCTAGTATTTAGCAATACTATCCGTCGGAAAAATTCTCGCTTCTTTTACCTTATCTCCCTCTTCGATCGATTCAATATTCGATTCATTTTATAGTGCGGTGCTAATTGTCTTTGTGCATGCCAAATAAGTAAAATTCAAAATGAATTTTGAGTCTACAGTATCAGGACTAAATCTAAAACTCGCTCGTTGCCTATAAAATATGTGATCAATAAGACTGTCGCCGGTTTCGGTTAATCTTGTAGGTAAATCTTTGTTTAATAAAGTGAAACCCTTAGCCGCTAGGTTTATGCTAAAATACACAAATTTATGTTTTCAACAATCAGGCAATATGCTTCAGGATTGAATTGTCGGTATCAAATTGATTGCAAATTATTCTAGATATGAAACTCCAGGCGATGGCAATATAAATTGCTGCTAATTGTATTTTCTGATTAACAATTACTGTTTTGTTCAAGCGGCACTTGCTGTCTGTTATATCATTGACGGTTATATTTGAGAACGGAATATTATTTCTTACAAATACTGCAACCCTGATATGTATGAAAAAACGAAAATTAGGATTTGTATCCCTTTATATTAAATATGCCTTCCTCCTGTGGGTGAATCCAACATTCTGTACACACCACCACATCAGTCACATAATGTGTCAATTGATATTCAAAGTAATAAACCAATTAACCACCACTTTTGCTGCGGACCTAATTATACAGCCACTAGCAAGATGAGACCATATCTTAGCGAGAAAATTGAGCGGAATAGCGACATTTGGGTTCATCTAACGGCTCGACGGAGCCTTTAAAGTGAGCGGAGTAAACTTCCCGTTAAATCGGATGACTTCGAAAATGCGGTTCGGTATAGCATTGAACAAGATTCAGATGACGTCCTGTGAGAGCTCGCCCCAAGCCTTCACAAGGTTCTACCTGGTTCGAAAATTGTTTTTTGTCGGTGTAAACCCTTCGGGCGAGCCAGCTCCACACATTCTTGATGATTTTAAGATCAGGTGAGACTGCAGGCCAGCGTAGGACCTCAATGTGACGTTGTTTGAACCAGCTTTCGATCAGCCTAGCGGTGTTAATCTGAGCGTTATCGTGTTGAAAACCGAAGTCAGGCCCTCCCATCAGCTCAAACTGCGCCGATTGCTCTTCTAGTAGATCCCAATAGCGCCTCGAATGAGCACGACCGTCTAAAAGCCCAACCGACAACTTTGTGTGATACTCGACAGCGACCCATATCGCCACCAAACCACTACCTGAGTGAAGTTTTGAAAAAATTCGTACTTTTTCGCGCACATCGTGAAAATAAGTTAAATCCATGCGGTCCAGCAAAGTTGAACTTTTTCATCCGAAAAAGCACTCTGTGCCACTCAGTGGTCCATGACATAGTATCGTGGGCACTCAGTGGTCCATGACGTCGTATCGTCGGCGAAGTCAAGACGAGCTTTCAGCGGTCAGCGGACAATCGTGGTTTTCTCTTGTGTTTTTTTTTCTCGTGAGCCAATGTGTCGTTCTGAGGAGGTTTTGCACATTTCGCACATTCATTTGCACACCAGCTGCCGCCACAGTTGCCCTTGCTGGGAGCGCAGAGGTCAACGCTTGTTTCGTTTTGAAGTGTCATTTAGACGCCCGGTACTCTTTTTTTACGGCGCAATTTTCACCTTTAGTCACAAAGTTGTTCATTACTTTGAGAAAACGCCTTAATCGACAAGAAAGTTCACGATTAGAGGCCGACGTCCTTATAATTCTAGATTTAGACATTTTTGTCACTCTTAAGGCGCCGGACTAAGCCCATCGTTCCAACACAAAAAAAACTTTTGATAGGAGGTCTGCCTCTGCTTTCGTCGAGCCGTAAAATAAGCCCAAACGTCGCTATTCCGCTTAATTATTTTGCTAAGACATGCAACTTGCTAGTGGCTGTATCATTTATTTACGGTTTAGCTGTGTCAAATATAGGGATCCCGTGTTTCAAAGTAATTCGAGACCCCAAATACCGATGGAAGTCTTCGCTGTTACAGTGAACAGCCTCAATACGAGCCAATCGTGCGAAAACAGTATCGCTGCAGTCTTTGCACGATTGGCTAAAATAAATGCTTGATTGTGGCAAAAGTTAAAAAAAAAAAACGGGTGGCTGTATACTATTTCACGGACTGTATTTGCGAATTTGCTTTGCAAAGATGATGCGGTATTCAAAGGGTATGGATATTTGACGGTTACAGGTCTAAAGAAACCGTGCCCGTCTCGATTGGTGTTTTGTTGATTACGCCAGTTACAACTTCTAGTGGACGAGATGTATTTAGGAAAATGAATATTAGGTTGCCGTTGAAGGGTCTCGGAGTGGGATCCTGAATTAATTGAGTCCCAGCCGCTATACTATACAGCCGCTGTATTATTGACTCGTTTTCAATGGTAGTAGTGGAGACAGCCCTCTAATCGCGGCATTTAAGACGAAAGTTGCACGGTTTGATCGAGCAATTATGAGCTTTATCAGCATTTGCTAAGCATCTGCTCTCAGCATCGAAGACAGATTGATTCACTCGGGACGCTTACTTAAACTTGCGGCAAAAAAATATACGTCCTTACATCTACAAAGAAGGAGAAACACTTAACAGGAACAATTACAACGGCTAGTGATGACAGCACAGGAACGACCCTACCTCGTACCATATATATACAGGGTGTGACTGAACGAATTTTATAGCGATACATAAAATTGTAGAGCTCGTTAAAACGAATATTTTTTCCAATGAAACATGTGCTCTGAGAAGTCTTGTTTCGGAGTTACAGTGAAATTACTACAATTTGTGACACTGGTGTTTTTGCCCGACATAGGAGCACAAAATGTGCTGTTGCGAGACAACCAGTCTTCCTAGACAGAAACTAAGCACACCGTCGTGTTCGGATAAAATTCTGCTCCATCTGATGAATATGCAAGGCCGGTCAGAAGACGCGACATGGTCGCTTAGAAGAAAATTCGCCAAAAATGAAGTTCTTCATTAGCGTTCACGCCAAATACTTTAGAATCATAACCCTACAACCACTCACAGCGCTCAAAGCGGACATATTCAGCCAATGCGCAATTCATGGCGATCATTTTGGTACCTAACATATGTCAATGCGAGCTGTGGTTGCGGAGTAATTACGAGTTTTCGGCGGGATGTCCAGATTAAGTGCATGAAAAATGATGCGCTGCGGCTGTCGCGCGACACGTCGGCGGTAGTGAACGTCGCCACACAGTCATTTTACATGCACTCAATCTGGACATCCCGCCGAAAACTCGTAATTACTCCGCAACCACAGCTCGCATTGACATATGTTTGGCACCAAAATGATCGCCATGAATTGCGCATTGGCTGAATATGTCCGCTTTGAGCGCTGTGAGTGGTTGTAGGGTTATGATTCTAAAGTATTTGGCGTGAACGCTAATGAAGAACTTCATTTTTGGCGAATTTTCTTCTAAGCGACCATGTCGCGTCTTCTGACCGGCCTTGCATATTCATCACGTTTTTCAGCATTTTATCACGAACACGACGGTGTGCTTAGTTTCTGTCTAGGAAGACTGGTTGTCTCGCAACAGCACATTTGTGCTCCTATGTCGGGCAAAAACACCAGTGTCACAAATTGTAGTAATTTCACTGTAACTCCGAAACAAGACTTCTCAGAGCACATGTTCCATTGGAAAAAATATTCGTTTTAACGAGCTCTACAATTTTATGTATCGCTCTAAAATTCGTTCAGTCACACCCTGTATATATATATATATATACTTATGGTATGCCTTATGCATACTTACACCTAGAATTAAAAACCTTTTAAGGAGGTTGTTTTTAAGACTATCCTCCGTCCCCTACGGGCTTGGAACTTGACCTCAGGTATATCTTCAATGCACCAAGGGCCGAACATGTTGGGTTTCTCAACAGTCCTTGTGGCAGCATGGCCGCTGACTCTCAGCGGTATGGTTAATCATCTATTCTCAATGAGCATCGCTCAAGAAAATTCGATCAACAACAGCAGGGATGAAACCGGTGACACCCCGGTAGATGACAACCGTGACTAGCGCACTAGTCCTACACTAGACCATGCCGCCACCGTGGTCTAGTGTGGGACAGAACAACAAAATCTGCGCCGACGGAGGAGATGTTGCTGACAGTGGTGCTTAGACTTGGAGGACCACTCGCTCATTCCGATCGAGATGCAGTCGAGTTCGTTAACACCTTCTGCTACCTTGGAGTTAATTTTAAAGTCTGCTTTAATGTAAATCCCAGATAATGCGGAAAGCGTGTTCGATGAGGGACACAACGTTTGGACAATACATTCCCCAACGGACAGGAAAAAGTCTGGTCTCGATGTCCACAACTGAAAAACACCAAGAGTTATATCGGAGCACGCTAGAAGCACCTTTTGGCCTGAAAGTTCCTTCGGTGGCTTTCTACGCCATCCGCGTCACATGGAAGCATCTCAGTCATTCACAGCTAAATAAACTAGATAAGATAAAGCCCACGTTTAGCAAGCTAGCCATTGGGTTACCACGGAACGCAAAAAACAGCTTAGTTTATTTCATACTTTTACTCAACCGCGTGTAGAAGATCTAGTTACTAGAGTCGGCCTCTCAGAAACCCTGTTATTCTTCAGTTTAGAAAAAAACTTCATATAGAAAGTTTAAGCAGTTCCCGGAAGCTTCTTTGGCTTGCCAGCAAGGGTCACGCAATACTGGCAAAGACTCAACAACCCAATCGACATTTTGTGATCTGCTATTCACTTTACGGATTTCACCATAAATTCAGTCATCAAAGAAACGTATGTATAACACATTTTACTTATATATATATATATATATATATATATATATATATATATATATATATATATATATATATATATAATTTAGTAGAATTCGATACAAACAATTTACCCAGTGAAAGGAGGGAGCGAAAACGTTTTGTTTAGAAGTGTGAATGAAATTTATAAAAGTATTTTTTTTCACATAGTTGTGTAACATCTACGTTTGCGGGAGAACCACTCAACGCATAAAAAATTTCACCGATCATACCCGAAAATTCAATTTTTTGCTAAGTTTGGAAAATTCGGCATAATCTAAATGACACCATACGCAACTTAGCGAACTGCAAATAGCCAGATTAAGGAAAGTCTTAAGAAGTCGATATGTTGCTGTCCTAGATTGAAGCTTTTATGTGCAAGCCATCAAAGTTTGCCATAACGACCAAAATTTACGCTCAAAAGACTATTCTTAGGCAATACCAAATTTAGTGCTTATCGTTTTTGTTCCTGAGTAATGCTTGTTACGCAGTTGCTGAGTAACTAAGCGTCTTCGACAGCCATATCAAAAGAAAACCCGCAAACTAGATTTTGCGCAACTATGTAGGTGACAAAAAAGCAAAGTAACAATTTTTATAATCTTATCCTTACTCCTAAATAACACGTTGCCGAGTTCTACCAATCCTTTAGACAAGTACATACGGTTATGAAACGCTATATATATATATATATATATATATATATATATATATATATATATATATATATATATATATATATATATATATATATATAAATGATAATTAGTGCCCTATTTTGATTCATCGTGCAGAGGAGAATCTAAATCAGAGTTTCAATCTTTCGACGAAAAACCAATATATGCTTTTTGTCAGATACTGTCACTAGGTATATAGCAAAGACATGCAGCATTTTTTACATTTTCAATATTTATTTGAACAACTCCTTGCTTAAACATCATGTAATTACATGTTTGCAAGGAGAATATTGTTGACTCTAAAGCGTAATTATGCTAAAAATGATTACTTTAGGATCAAAAATATACTGCTAGTAAATCAGTACAATATGTTTAACGCTCAAAATTATATGTACACATATGCGCTTTACTAGACCCATGTACAAAAATATAAGTCTATTTTAGAATACTAGTGAGTTACGATGAAGAGACTGTTTGCCAACAAATAATACGATGCGCTTAATGTTTTTCTTACCCATAAATCCAAATTCATTCAATATAAGCTTTTTGTGAAAAAATAAAAAATCGAACGTAATGCACAACTACCAGAAAAAAAAATATTATTTACAACGTTAGTAGGTACAATTGATTTTGTATGAATGGAAGACCCACCTCTAAGATTATTCACAATATCAAGAATTCACTTTCATCTCCTTATGTAAAAATGTGGCATCACTGCTCTTTTTAAATTTGTTAACCACAGTAGGTGGTGTGGTCACTAGAGTCACGCCATCGTACGAGATACCGCGCGACATCACTGCTCAAACTAGATGATCTTATCACAGAACATTACGAAAACTTTAACCGCGTCGAAGAGAACGCCTAGATTGCGCACGGTACGAACATGAGGGATCTTCTGATTGTTGAGTTGATACTAAAATTCACACTGACCAATCGTTGATGAATTAATAATATTAAAAACTAAAATTAAAATTATTATTATTATTATTATTATTATAAAAAAAATCCCCTCACATTAAGATATAGAGACCAAATGTGACATCAAATCTCATCAGAGGTGAAATTGCATAAGCTCAGACACGGATTACGGTATGTGACCTAGGTGACCACTGTAGCCATGGTAGCAATTAAGAGCAAATAAGCGATATGGTTCTGCACTTACCCTTAAATGCTACTCCGGCCAGAAGCAGCAGCGCATTTGCGGTGAACAACATGGATAATGAGGGGGAGCTACATTTGCTTACTGAGACAATTTTGAGACTAAACATTCAGTGAGCATATTGGAGTGTTTTACCACCGTATTTGATCAATTGCCGTGCTATCGCTGACCATCTTACCGCGGAGACTGTAGAGCAGTAAAAACAAGACTCGGCACGGCGTGCACATAAATCTTTTACGGTCAAACAATTACATCCGATATTCGTTGGGCCACACTCACGCATGATAACTCAGCCCACACTATATTGAGAGTAGCTAGAAAGATGTTACAAAAAAAGACTGTTATTTCATGTTCCATCTACTGTCTTGAGTCTGAGTCTTATATTTGCAGACCTCCTGCCTTATGTTGAAAGCTCTTGAATACCATCAACTGGAATGCTGGTAAGTATACTAAGTAGTATTATAATATATAGATCTATATATCTAGATATGATCATATATTATATATATATTTATATATATCTATATAGGATATAATATATATATATATATATATATCTATATTATTATAGATAGATATATATATATATTATAACTATATATATATAATTTAAGGAAAATAACCTGGTGGAGTCAACTTTGCCATTGCTGTCAAAGTCCCAGATATCTCCATCGATTGCTCATACCTTGAGCTAGCAATTGCCGCTCTCCAACGAATATATATATATATATATATATATACTATACCAGAATTCAACGTTGGAGAGCGGCAATTGCCAGCTACAGGTATGAGCAATCGATGGAGATTCTGCGAGTCGAATCTAACAGCATTGGCAAGGTTGACTCCACTAAAGATATGCTCCTTGCTTTTCTCAACAGACTCACGATAGCTCCCCTCAAGCCCCACCAAAGACGTCATATTTTTGATAGACTTTCTCATTCCCCGCCTCCTATATAAACTGGTCTCCGGTCCCAGACCATCTCACACACTCCTTAGCGACCATCTCACACACTCCTTAGCGACCATCTCACACACTCCTTAGCGACCATCTCACACACTCCTTAGACAAAATGATCAGAAAGGTTGCTAAGTCGACATGACTTAAGCTCGAAAATTTGGTGCCTAACGCCTCGAACGTCTACAGGCATACAGCGGTCTAGACATTCCCTGTCTCCAAATATTTATCCCCAGACTCCGCCTCTCCCGTCTAACAGCACTACAACACTCTACGCACCCTGGGGTCCAATGGATGCTAATCACCGAGCACTTCCAAAAAAATCTTGCGAAAACAAGACTTCTCTACGAGCGCTTGGAAACATTCATTGGGACCGCTACAGAAGTGACCGATTACTGGTCTCAACAACTGCACAACACGTTCGATAGGGCACACTTTAAAAAAGCACACGAAACGCCTTTTGCACGTTGCTAAATTAAGGGTATGCCTTACCTATCTGGTAAGGAGTATTTAAACCTACTAAAGCTCAGGATTGACGCACTACCAACGCGTGCCAGATTGGCCAGGGGACGCCGGGCTGCAACAAACGTTGTAGGCACGGGTGTCATGCGCCTGAGACGTTGACTTGTGTCGCTCAGTTGTGCGATACAACACACCAACAAACTATAAAGAGACACGACGAGGTCTGTGATTGTGTGGCGCGGCTTCTCCGCGAGAGGGGTCATGAGGTTGTTCGTGAGCGAGGATTCCGTTAACCAGGCGCACCGGGTCTAAAGCCCGATCTCGTAATAACAACACCTATCGGAGTCTGGGTGCCGGGGGTTTTAGATGCCGAGGTTTGCGGCCAGAACAGGGACCTGGCAAGAGCGCGGCAAGTCAAGATCACCAAATAGTTCCTATGCAGAAAAGTGAAGCTATTCTACTCATCGGGAAGAAGAAATGTGCTCCTCTAAAGCTTACGCTGTCCAGGCGTAAAAATTGCGCTAAAGGACACGGCAAGATACCTAGGCATACACTTAGACCGAGGATTGCGAGGAACTCCTCATGTAAGGATTGCGGCTGAGAAGGCGCAAAAGGCGGCTAATGACATCGCCCGTCTATTGCCCAACACGTGCTGCCCGAGAGATAGCGTCCGGAGACTTCTGATGTCCGTATCTGAGTCGATCATCCTTTTTGGCTCGCCCGTTTGGATGTCGCCTACAATGGACACAGGCGCTACTGAAAAGATCCTAAGAAAGGTCCAGCGGATCGGAGCCCTACGTATCATTCGGGGGTATCGCACCTTCAGCACGGCGGCCTCGCTCGTGCTGGCGGAGACAGTGCCCTGGGACCTAAAGGCAGCCGAACGTCGGCGCCTATGGGTTAACCCAGATAGGGAGCTCGTACAAGAACGCGAGGTGACACTCGATCGGTGGCAGAAGGAGTGGGATAGCATCCCGAACGGGCAACCAGGGGCGCTCGTGAGGAACCTCATTCCGAACATCCGCCAATGGATGAATCGTCCCGGGGGCCGTCTCACATACCACCTGACCCAAGTTCTCACGGGTCACGGCGATTTCCAGGTGTATTTAAATCGGATAGGGAAGGCTGAGACAACGCAATGCTTGTACTGTGACGAGGTGGACACTCCGGAACATACAGTATTGCGATGCGCCGCATGGACCGAGACCAGATGCGGCCTGCCCAGAAAGAACACGCTGGGAGAGCTAGTCACGTACATGCTTACGTCGGTTAAAAACTGGGACGCGGCTGCCAAGCCTATTCAACGGATCATGAAAGCAAAGGAAGAGACAGGAAAAAGGAAAATGATGGAAAGCGTCCGAGAGTTGGTGCCAAGGCGCGACTCGACAAGCAGGACCTAAAGATTTAATATTTCCGAGACTTCCCCGCCGCCTGTGTGTAGTTACTCTTCTGCGTTAAGGATCCCGCAGGTCGAAGGGTCATCTTAAGGAGGATACATATATGTAGGCACTGCCGTCTATATATGTAGGGTTTTAGTGGGTATTGCCTTAATCCTTCGGCTCGACTCTTGTCAAGCGCCAAGACTTGCCGTTAGGTGGCTGAGTCCCACACTGTCTGAGCGTTGGCATGTTAGGGGGCTTACCAACTCCTGTTATGCTTTCTCTCAGTCGTATGTAAATGTATTTTACACCCTAAACCTCCTCAAAAAAAAAAAAAGTCCGGCGCTTCCCGACCCGCGAAAACCTCGCAGCTTCGGATCCAGCACTATCTCTATGAGTGGTGTATAGGACTCCAATCTGCGTGTGTTTTTGAAGCTCGGCGTCACAAAGAGGAATCTTTTATAGATCTTACCGTTTTAACGTTGCAATTTGTATTAAGGCGAGCACTGCCAAGTATGCAAACGTATTGTAAATTATTTATAAGTCATCACAATATTTTCTATCCATATTCATAATACGCGCTTTCAAGTACAATAAAGGGGAAATGTACATTACAAATATCACAACATTCATGCATAGGTGCGGGTTGCTCACATTGACATCACAATTTCCTTTTCACTATGCATTTCGGTTAGTAGCGAACTTTGTATTGCGTATACGAATGTTTACAGTTGAACATTCGACAACATATTTCTTCATCTCGTATGACCTTTTGTAAGCATTTTTGGTCAAGTTGTTTAAAAACATCATCTATGTCCCCTACGTGTTTGTCCTTTCGTGGCGCATCGCAACAAAATGAAACTTTATCAATGAATCTCTCTAAAACATTCTGCAATAATCGTCGATCCTTTTTTGAATCAGGGGTCATAACAATTTCCAGGTATTTCATAACGTTTACATTTTTGAAGATGACAATTATTAATTTTATATAAAAATCTTGTATTTTTTGTCGGCCAAGATGCATCGTTTTGCATTTCGGGATTCGAAGCTTTAGATCTAAACGTTGTGTCCAGTCATAGAAGTCGTGTATACATCTTTGTAGCAGTTCGCAGTCTCTTACTGAGTTCGAACGACCATAGAAATTGACGTCATTGGCATAGATCTTAAGTGAAACCTCATTTGGAATTACAGACGATAACGAGAAGAAGACTCGCCTCCTCTGAATGTTTGATGCATGCGTAAGCAGTTCCCGGTCAGTTGGGGGACGGGGACATGACTGGTTTTTCGTGGGTTGGAGCCCCACACTACCGGCCCACACTTGCAGGGACTCCCTGCAGTGGTGTCCGTGTGTACAACCACATTTTCCAGTAAATCCTCTTAAAAAAAAGACGATAACGAGATGTGTACAGGATGTAACATAGGCCTAGTATTATGCATTGCAGACAACCAGACGTAACGTTAGCAGGCGATTATAAGCTGTTGTGCATCTTTACTGTGAAACTTCTATTAGTAAGGAAACACTCAATCCATCTTAGGATTCTTGGTCCAACACCGTGCATTGAGGTGCATTTGATAAGCTCAGAGTGAGGTGTTGACTCAAACGCTGATTTAAAATCAAAGTACAACACATCAAAACAATCTCCAGAATTCAACATTTTTCCGAAATCCTTCTAGCACATCAATAGTTGTAAAACAGTTGGCCTTCCCGGGCGGTAGGCAAACTGTTCTTCGCAGATTAAACTCTGACTATTATCATTTTGATATATAGCGTCTGCAATTGAGCCGTCATTTAAAGATCGTTCGAAAATCATTGATATAAAAACATGACATGATTTTCCACATGAATGGGAGGGGCGGGTTTCTTGACCTAATTTTCATTTCATCTTTGGTAGGGTACATGTTGGCAAAATGATTTCTCAGTAGTTCAGGTTTTCTTAAGCCATCGGTTAATTTCTTTCATCTGAACCGATGAGGACGCCGAGTTGATCGCGACGTTTCATGCTCCTTGATACATAACGGTGAACCTTGATCGTGTCGCGTTTCTCAATTAGTTTCTCAATTATTCGTTGACGACGTATGACGCGTTCCAACTTCAGCCTTAATTTGTCTGATTTGGTGGGGTCTTTTTCTTCTCAAGTAGTCAATTTTGTATGCAGATGTTTTCATCGATCAAGTCTAGCCGTTTCTTGAATACAGGGACGAAGAGGTTTTAAAGAGTACTTAGACAATCAGTGAGCAAATTGAACATCTCATCCACGTTCTTGCATTGATTAATAAATTGTTCAGTCAATCGAACTCAAATGAAGGTTGATCAGGTCGTAATTGCCGTGTTTGTAATCGTAGGATGTCGAAGTGTCCTCACTAGCAGCAATGGAATCACGCGTACGCATAGTGTGGAACGAATGGCTTGGTGATCTGACGGAAACGTGTATGGCGTGACTGTAGTGTCCTAAACCGAGTCGTCGTTGCACAGAGCAAATTCAAGTGTGTTCGCACTTTTCCAGCGCGTTGGTTGTTGAACAAGCTGATGGAGACCAATTCGTGAACAAAAATCCACAAAAGTTTGCTCTGTGAAAACGGAAAGAGTGCCGGGACATGACAAAGCCTCCCAATCGATCGGCGGGAGGTTGTAGTCTCCGGTTAGCACAACAGTTGCATCAATGTCACAAAGCGTCGAAAGTCCGCAGCAAAGACTTTCCATGTACCTTACTAGGGTTTTAGGGTTGCCACTCGGACAGTTATATGTACATATCACTTGTATTAGTGACTTCACGAGAAAATTAATCGACGCAGAATGATTCTAGATCGTAATTTTGGACGACGAATCACAGTCCTTGAATTCTCGGTTTGCCGCAGGTGGGTTAATCGGCGTTATTCAAGATGTCACTCGCCGCTGATGGTTGGTTCGCATTTTGCCAAACCAGTAACCAGGAAACAAGTAACCAAAGAGTTCACCAAGGTCCTGTGCTCTCGTCGCAGAGAACAACGACGGCACTTTTCCAGTTCCTCTTCGCCCGTTGTCCCCCGTCTTTTTTATGGTGGGAAGGATAGCCGGTCATTGGCGGTTATCGTCCGGAAGAACCTTCGCGACTTTGCTCATGGGAGAAGGTTTGACGATGGCAGTAGCCCTCCTTCAAACCTACGTTCCCGGCAGCGGACAGTTGACACCGTCCTTTTAGCCTATTACTAAGCTCTCGGAAGGCGACGTTTCTTCGGCGGCCAGGGTCTTAATCTTAGAAGACACGCCGCTTTCCGAATGGCGACCGCTTATCTTTGGGGCCCGACTTTTTCGCCTTTAAGAAGAAAGATGGCAGCGTAGGGCCCATTGCATGTTCATCTGTAATCCGGAGGCTGGCGGCAAATATGGGCATTTTTGAGAACAAGGCAGACATGTCACATGCTCTTGGTGTCCATCAGCTTGGGTTTGCCACACCGGGAAAATGCGAAACCGCAGTGCACTTCGACTCGGTCCTTCCTAGAGTCACGCTCTGAAGCTACCCTTTGGTCAAGCTTGACTTTAGAAACGCCTTTAACAGTATTTGGAGAAACCACTTATTAAGTGCGGTGGCAGCCTATGCTCCGAGTATGTTTCACCAGGTGTAACAAGCTTATAAAGAGCCTTCCTGCCTTCTTCTGCCGTATGATGTCATAATGTCGCAAACTGGGGTGCAGCAGGGCGACCCCGTTCTGTCTAGTTGTCAAGGAGTTAGTCGACTCCCTTGAGTGCCCTCTAAACGTATGATACTTGGTCGACGGTGTTCTGGGTGGCGCCCCCGATGCGGTACTGAGGGACATTCCCCCGAGTCATTGAGTTTGCTGAGCGAAGTGGCCTGGCCATTAACCTTGCAAAAATGTGAGGTCTATGCTGTAGGAGGTGCTGCTGACTCCGAAGTGCTAGAGACTCTTTCAGGCTGCAAGACTGTCGGCACGGATTTAGAGTTGCTAGGCGTCCCCCATTCCTGCAGGGAGTGCCGGGTGTCCTCGAGAGGTGGCTGGTCAAGCTAGAAAATGCAATGTCACGCATTCACTTAGTAGGTTCTCACCGAGGCCTTTTTCTTCGGAGATCATCATTTCCGGCCCTTATCTCAACCACTTGTTTTGAGGCGCAGACTGTTCGCGAGCTTCAGGAATCCTTAAACGAATTAACGACCAAGTGTTGTCTACATTAGAGGCGTTGCTGAGTATCCGCTCGTGCGCGACAACAAGCTCTACTCCCCGTTCTTTGGGGTCGCCTAGGATTACCTGAGGCGACTGTCTTATCGGAGACAGCTCTAGCAGCTTTCCTCCATAGGTCTATGCAATAGACAAGAATTCTTCTCGATTCTGTTGCTCTCACGGGCATGGAAGCTCGATTGGAGACAAGCCACCGCAGAGAAGTTGCCCTGTGCGGCCACGAGCCCGCCGAGGCTGGACACCAAGAGAATGGTCAGCAAGTATATATGTGCAAAGAGTCGAATACCTCATTGCGGAATGCGCCACGGACGCCGATAACGCCAGGCTGCGCGCCGTCTTCTCCAAAGGGGCGGCCGCATGGCTCCACGCCATACCCTGGAGCCCGTCGGACTAGACAGGAAGAGCGGGAAGAGACCTGACGGTCTGACCTTAACTCCGTTTGAGCGCGGATGCATGCTGGATTAGAACGCGACAGACTCATTAGCCCTTTCAATGGTCAGTGCTGGCGCGGCTTGGGCTGGTCATGCATCGGCTCTTGCCTAGGCAGGAAAGGCTAGAAAGTACCAGAACGTCAATTACCCGTACGAGTTTCACCCACTTGCCTTCGAGACCCTTGGCAGGCCAGGTCCACCTACTTGCACTTTGCTACATAAGGTCGGGAGAAGTGGCTGATCCTGAGATTACCTTTCGGTGCGCAGACAGCCATATTCCTACATGTATTCGTTAGCGCAAAAACCCTTTTTAGAAAGAAAACCTTACTTCGTCAGTTGAACCCAGTTCGTCTGCTCCCACCTTATCGCATATTAGTAAAATACCATATGTGGCGATGGTTTTTATCTGTTTCCCGAAAATAGCGATTGCTGCATGAAACGAAAATAGGCGTTTTATTCCCGCAGCTGCGATGGTAGTTTTTCTGGCTCTCTCTTCGACGTGTGATCGTAAGCTGCCTAGGTATGTGAACTTGTTTACAAATTCCGGTTCTGCTTCCCTGATATGAAGCACGTCACAATTGGCAATGCGACCTCCCCTTCGAAATTTCATAGGTACTGTCTTTCCCCAATAAGCCCTGAAGCCCTTTTCATCTATAAGTGTAAATAGTCAATTCATGCCTTGTTGTACCCTGAGAAGGCTACAACCAAAGATGACCGCATCATCTGTGTACGGTGAGATTCTGGCCCACAATTGGGCCTAGCTCGTCCTTATTCACTCTGGTACTCACCTAGAACTACAGAAAACAACAAATGCTTAGTCCAGGACTTCCCGGCCTAAACGGCGTATCTCAGATTGCTCATAGCAACTCCCCAATTGCTGAGTTTGCAAGATGGCGGCTACCAGACGAACGCAGTTCCTGTGCGCTCTAGCACTGGTGTATTTTTTAACAAAAAATCTGACCGTAATAGATGTGCTACTGCAGTCAAGGGTGCAAATTGGTTCGAACAATCATCTCACCGAGATTAACACTACAACAGTTGACATGGTAAGCGTTTTAAAGCATCTACCTCGTTGATGCTTCAGTAAGTCACAACTCATTCGTTCCACGGCACGTGTAATTTGCTGTTACTGGCTGGAGATATCGAGTGCAACCCAGGCCCCCCGTGTGTCACTTGTGTTGGTGATATCCAGCAAGTAAAAGACCGCACTGTTTGTGAGGGCTGCAGTAAACCCCTCCACACTCATTGTGTTTTTCAAATACCCGATCGGCACACCACAAACTGCAAATCGTGCTTTTGGAAAGAAATTGCTATTACCGTAGTAACGAACAGCGCAAATGTAAAGACCAACTGTGGCTGTCTTAACGATCTACATTCCCTCATAAAGAAAATTGACGAATTAACAAAAACCGTCAATAAATTGGCCATTGGCAATATTAGTAGCATCATTGCCACAACACCAGCTGTTCACCGTACCGGTAACAACCAACCAGCACCGCAACGACAACAAACATTGCAAACGTACAGAAGCAATACTCAACTAAATTCGCATGCAAGCATCAATACCGGAACCCCTCGACGTCTGCGTATCCAAGATGTGCCAAAACAACATCGAAGCCGCAGCGGTACGTTCACACCTAACAGAGGACGCAAGAATGCATGGCTCACAGTTGGAAAAGGAGGACACGAGACAAATCGTGTTTCGCAACATGCAACAACTGGTACAAATAAATTGACGGACCTGAAAGTCGTAAACGTTCAAGACGTGCCCGAAGACCTTGCATAAAAGCGTTATTTGTAAGCCGCCTTAATTTGTCACATACTTGGTAGGACATACAGCAATACGTAGCACGGATTGTGGGTAACGATGTAGATGTTAAAGTAACGAAACCGCTTTTGTATCATTTATTATATAATGATTCCAATCACTGGAATCATTATATAATAAATCGGGCGAAAACAACTTTCTCAACATAGATATTATGTTTTTAACCAAAACGTTTGTGACAAACACGGCAAATATAAATTAGTTCACACAGCACAAAATATATTAAGGACTGGCACTTAAGTCTCAAGGGAGAGGCCGACCCAAATGGGGTGTGGCTATTGGACACGCAATGAGCTATTGTTTTAATACAAATACGCATATTGTTATTGGGGGCGATTTTAATCTATCTATTAAAAGATAACACACGAAGCGCAGCTTTTATATCAGGAATACATAAACTTGGGTTGCAGATTGAAAACAACAAACACGAGGCTACGTGCGCCAGCTGGAATGAATGAAGTGCGATCGATGCGGTACTAACCTCAGCACAGCAGCCACAATTAATCATCAGCGGGATGCATTCAACGCCCTCAGCGCATCGAAAACACTTCAAAATAACGTTCAATTTGCACAGAACCTACAAGCCCAATGCACTCTCAGTACACACCCTTAGCCGCTCCCTGAACCCCCAAGTATTGCAGCAAGCACTACAACTTATTCAGACAACAGACGATATCAATGTCACTGAAAAAGCTATCCGGTGGGCAATACAGATTTCATGCGCACGGAAGCCGCTACACAAACCCACTGCGCACAAACCATGGTTTGATGAACAATGCAAAGCCATAAAATACACAATTTGCAGTCACGCGGATCTTAGCCCAGAGGGATTACAACGACTTGCGGACATGAAACGGAATTTTAAAAATATTAAGCAAGAAAAGAAACGCGCATATAAGATATTTCAGCGTGTGGCACGCGTACAACAGAGTGCTACAAAACGATGGATACTCCTCCCAAAACGACCCACTCCACCAAACCCATTAATCAATGACGATAAGTGGATACTTAATTTTACGCGCCTATACGATGGTGACCTCCTACTACCTCCGAGGGAGAACGTTTGTGATTATCGAGCATTTACAGAAAAAGAAGTCGCCAATGTAATTAAATCCAAAGAAAATGGTATATCGGCGGGTCCAGATCAAATTGTGTGTCAACATATTAAAACAAATATCCGTTTCCTGTGACCGCCAATAACCAAATTCAGTATAACACATGCCTACGCTGCGGCAAAATACCGGAAGAATGGAGAAAAGTTCCTTGCAGCCAATTTACAAAAAGAAGGGTGAAGCAACCGACCCAACCAACTACCGCGGAATTGCACTTATTAGCGCCGTTTATAAAATTTTAACTTTACTTGTTGTAGAACGCTTAGATGACGCCGTAGGCCCAGATTTACCATCCGAACAACACGGATTCCTAAGAGAACGATCTACGTCGGATGCAGTTGCCTTTCTTTGAGATCATGTAAAGACCCGCCAAGATAAAAAGGAGATGACATATGCCGATTTTGTCGATTTTAAAACTGCATTCGACTGCGTTAGAAGAGAAAACTTCCCAAATGTACTTCGAACCCGATACTCTATAGAGGAAACTATGTATAATTTATTACGTGACATGCTGCAAGTAAACTTAATTACTATCAAGAACGGGGCGCATTATGTCAGCAGGCCAGTAGCACAAAAAATGGAGTCGTCCAAGATGGCTCCGCAAGCCCGTTCCTCTTTATACTGTATATAGCTGGCTTGGCGGAGGCCCTCAGAAACGTAAAAACGATAAATGCATTTTATGCTGACGACTTTGTAGTGCTTGCAAGGAACACGAAACCACCTGCAGTTTTATCTAAAGGAAGCCTCAGATTGGTGCCAACAAAATTTTGGTGCCATCGCGGCTACCATTCTAGTGGGAGACGTTACTGACATAGAACTAAACATCGCGCTAAAATGGTTCAGAATAAAAATTGTTTCTATAGTAAGATACTGCCTTCACGCAATTGCCCCTTATCTTACAATGTCAGACCTTAAAAACGTAGATAAAATAAACTTTTATTTCATAAAGCGCACGTTAGGCATGCCGAAGAACGCATCGGCAACGCTCGCACTAGAACAATGCCACCAACGCACACTAGTAGAAGGTTTAGTACTGGACAAGATACCGTTCAGAATTTTAGAAATTTTAGAAACCTACAGAGAATATTGAGAAAACCGCAACATGGCATATGTAATGGGTCGCTATGTCGAAGGTCCTGTTTTTGGTAGCAATAAATGGAAACTATCATCACAAAAAAAACAGATCTATAATATGCCCAACAACATGGCATGGTTACCACCAGCTTCTATGCTTAGGCGGAAACTGTTATGAAATCGACAAGTGCGTCTGTAAATATTGTGGAAAGTTCGATATATCGGACGTTACCACATACTCACCTGCTCGTTCATTGACACATCGTCACTACAATCAAGCGTCAACGATATTCTTAGCCTACAAAATGATATGTGAACTATTGTACTATGCTAACAATTCATGGTGAATAAACCCGAAACCTCAATTGCTGAATGAGTTGAGCTTCCTTTCCTAAATCCGTGCTGCTTCTCTGTTATATATATATATATATATATATATATATATACAGGGTGTCATAATTTTGATAAGATAATGTTTTTATGAATATTTTTAAATTGTCATTTTAGGGGTGGCTGTCCCGACACACGTTCACAAAATGCACGATTGTGAGATAACGCATTCTTCGATTGAAAAACCTAGCATGCCAGCGTATTCGGCAGGAAATTATACATTTTCGAAATTATACCCGACCTTGGCTGGCGCAATGACTATTGTGATCTAAAGAAGAGTTTGCAAAATTATAATTTTGCTTTTGCATGTTTGAACTTTCACGCCCAGGTTTTCAATTTTTTTTCATTACGCGCACACAATCAATACGTCCAGACGAACGTGCATCTTAAGTACATCATTTTAAGCTTTATTTATACTCAATGCTAGCTCTTTGGCAGTTTTAGCCTGCACGATTATCGCCAGGGTGTCGGCATAGAACACCGTGTCCGCTCATTTTGAGAGGCCTGTCCGACAGAGAACGTCGCCAAGTTCCAGAGAAGTGGCCCAAGTATAGACCCCTGCGGGGCACTGGCCCTCATTTAGAAGCTGACCTGACCGGTGACAACTGTTCGTTCCTTGAGGCAGCCGGAATAACCCTTACCAGATACGAGGGGACCTCTTTGTATCAGTGTGTCCAGGATGGTTTTCCTTAGTAAGCTGCTGAAGGCGTTCTTAACGTCTAGAAGAGCTGCCTTGCCTAAATGGTGGAACTGCGGAGCAAATCCGCCTTACTTGCTACGCGCATCGGCTCTTGCGGAAGCCGTATTGTGTGTCCGATAGCAGGCCGTGCTCCTTTACGAAAGTCTGAGTCTTTCCTTAATTATGATCTTATATCAATTTGCTAGCGCACTCAGCAGGCCTATCGGCCGCAATCCCCCGTGTCCCTTGGGGATGAGGACGACTTCGGCACGCTTCAAAAAAAGCGGAAACGTGCCACTTTTGAGTAGGGCATTGAAAGTGTTCGCTACACTTTCAGGGTGTTCCGCAAAGAGAAGTTTCACCGCTTCAGGGGAAACCCTGTCTGGTTCGGGGGCTTTATCGGCTTTTTGTTTGTGAGCTGCGCGTCGAACCTCGTATGGCTGAATAAATAGGAACTCGCCCTCATCTTTCTGCCTAAGGATGTTCTCACAAATAGCTCTTTCAAGAGGCGCGCGGATCGGAAACAACTTAGTTAGGAACGCCTTGGTTTGCTGCTCGTCCAAACATGCTAAAGGTAGTTTTTCTTTTCCCCCTGACTATCTTGTACGGCTTTCTCCAGGGATCATCCTCGAACTGGTTCTCTATGCTATTTCTCCTATCATATCATGGGCCGGCCTGCTCCTATTGCAGTTGACCTGAATTATGTTTATTTCGCATATCACTTTTGTGCAAAGGAGTCGCGCTGGGTCAGACCTCTAGTCGCTTCTTGGTAAGGTGACCAAGCACTGCCAATTGCGTCTGTTCTTAGTAGCCCTGGAAGCTTCCGTGCGAATCCTGGTAGACTCTTGGATTTTAGCATATTCCAGATGTCCTGTTCTATGGATTGCGCCGTAAGTAACAGGGCTGATTCCCCGAAGGACATCAGTTGCTGTGGGGCCGTTGTACTGCCTAGTATCAACCTCTCCGCCCGTCTTATGCCTGAGGACGTCTGCAAAAGTTGTGCTGCCACCAGGGCTATTTCTTCAACTCTTAGGATGATGTCGCATCCTTTATTAGTAATGACCGCCCCAATTTTTACCCCTCTGTCCGCTGTGTTGACTACTAGGCGCATTTTTTAAATTCATGTCTCCTGATGAAGAGCCTGCGGCAGGCCTGGTCCTAACAGAAATGTATTCCTGGGAGCCAGTGCTGTGTCAATTTCTTCTAGCGTTCTGTAAAGAGCTGCTAGGAAGTCAAGTGGCGTTTTTTCAAGGCCGACAGCACCCACCACAAGTATGCTTGTCGATGAAGCAAACGCCCTCATGTTCTTTCTCAGGCTCGGTTTTAACCTGGGCTTTCTAGCTCAAGCTGGGCGCTATTTCTGAGGATTGCGACTCCTCCTGCCCGTAGAGAGGCCGATTTTTTCCTCATTGGGAGTTGTCCTGTAAGCTTTTCAAGCAGAGCCTTGTTCTTTTCGTAATAAGCATAAGGGTAATGCTTATTACGATTTCAGGCGGGGAAGTAATGCTGTTTGTAGTTAGACAATTGGTCTTATATATAGACAAGCGGCCACTCCTCCTTGACGAGGTCTATAAGACCTTCAAGTGTTGTCGTTTCGGCCATCTGTTCCTCCAAGTATTTCAGCTTGACAATGTTGATCTGTTTATGTTCTAGCCTTTCCTGACGGGCTTTGCATCGTAAGTCTGCGGCGGGTGGGGTGCTCAGTGAGGGTCGTACCTCTTTCTGGGCGGCTAGTGTCTGCATCTCTGAGGCGAGAGCTGTCGCCTTTCCTTCCAACTGTCAGCTACCTTTGTGAGATCCTGAGTACGTGCTGCGTACTCGTCGGCTTGCTTTCGGAGACTTGCTTTCTCCTCCCCCGTTTTCCTTTTGGATTTCTTATCTAGGCGGATGATGGCTGCCTTACTGTCCACCGGGCGGTTTTGTGCTATCGATTAGTGCCATGAGGGGTTCTACAGCTGCTTCTAGATCTTCTAGAGCTTTAGCCTTTTTATTTGAAGTGGGCTCCTTCTCCTTGGAGGACTTTCTCGCGTTCTTGGTCCTGCTAGTCGTGCGGTTTCGGCCGCTCTCAGCCTCCTTCGGGGGTTCTGGCGTGGTCGCCATCATTCGTTGTCTCCCTGCGCTTGCCGCATCTCTGTGGTCACCGTTGCCCTCGATGTCCATATCGCGCTCCGAGCCAGCATCTGGGTCCGTGGTAGGTTTAACCTCGCCTTTTTGGCGGCCTTAATTTTGACGTCTCCGCTTGCTGTCTTTGTTTAGAAGGGTTTACATCCGGGGACCCGTCTGGACCCCTAAACGAGTCCATATATCCTCATTTTTATTTTCTTAGGTATATGATGTTGGGTTTTTTAAACTACCGGTTACAGAAGTCCAATCAGCCCTTCTCAAGATAATCCACACAGACGCATAGGCATATAAATATATACAGTTCAGTGCAATACAACAATATATAATATACTACATAGACTGTGTGAAACAATATTATACAATGCGTCATATATAATACACATATCTACACGCTGGTCGATATATATGCACAGTGTGTGGCACAGTAATTAGCCATTTATCTGTACCCCACGCGAGATTTGTTCTTTAAATATATAATGCAGTGTTCCTTGCGCTAACTCCCTTCAGTTGTGCGTTAGAAATTCAAATTTGAATCCCCGGCGGGACCGTTCGAAACCTTCCAACCGCTGGAGGGTGGTTTCATCTTGCTTTACGCTATCGAAAAGGATTTGTTGAACTTCACAGCAGCCTGGCTCCTTACCCTTACCTTCCTCGCACGGCCGCGCACATTACACCAAACTGGTCACTGAGTCACACATCACTATGGCGCCCTCTAAGTTTACCTGCCTGTATTCACATGGGCAAGCGTAAACTCTCGGAGCTCCGTAGACACACTCCGCACTCTTTAGCGCAAACCAGCAATGGGTGGGATTGGATAACCCAGCGAGATTTCTAGAAAGATCAGTTGAGTTTTAGACATGGTGGTGTGCCCACGCGAGCCCCATTTAAATGACGGAGGAGAGAAGCCGACAGCTGTGTGTCCCGTCCAATCGGCAGAATGAAACAGGACAGCATGCAATAAAAGCATGCGTCATCGCCTAAAAAATTCAAGCTGTACCCTCAGCAGGTAATGATGCTCACTGTATTTGACGTCTGAGGTCCGGTACTCCTAGCATTTCTCGAATAGCGAAATAAAAAATGAACAGTGACGTGCACTGTAACATATACGCTGTAGTTTATTGTAACCACAGTAGGAACGGCCTGAGAAGCTCACGGAGCGAGGGATTAGCTGCTGCAGTAGTAACACCATCTACAAGTCGTCAGGGTCACAAAAAAGTTTACTGGCCCGCCTGA
>QVRM01000150.1:0-217091 GCA_003439945.1 Dermanyssus gallinae | reverse complement strand
ATTGCTATGTTGCCGTTTTAGTGGAGCCTGCAGAAGTGAATTAATTTTTTCTAAATCTCGTAGTAGGGTCATTTTGTAACAAACGTTTCATCGGCATGTGAATGTAGTCCAGATACTTTCCATCATTGTTTCATGATTCGGGCAGCTCTCAAAAGAAGAATCCAACTGTGACAATTGATAATGGCATCATAGATGTCTTTGCAGAATTGTTGGAAGGCATTATTACAATAGTGATTTTTGGTGTATATAAATTTGCATGACAAAAATCATGGTCTTTTAGTCAGATCAGATTCACGGCTACCAACCGTAACACGGTTATTTGGAAATTGTTACTAGTCAGTATTGTTGCACCCAGATTTGCACTAACAATCGGATTTTTAATACCTTGTCAGCTGTTGCAACTCAGTGTAAGAGTCCATAACTAATATCAATATAAATAAGTCTTACTCTCTTGTAGGACCGATCAGTGGACGCAAACGTATCTATTTTAATCGCGGTAAAATTAAAGTTTCAGAAAAAGTTAAGTGGACAGCCAATATCAATAAACTCTTGTGAGCCATTCACTTGGTCACGACTGTTCGATTATCTCGAGGAGGACGAACCAGATGCTGGTTTACACAGTGCAATCAATACCGTTAATATGGCCAGTTAGGTGGGCAGCAGCAACTTTATGTTCGCTTGTTACCGGAACGTAACATTACTTGAAAGTTTTACAAATAGATAGGGGAACTACAATTGAGGAGAACTGAAATCGCGGAGAATGGCTATGCAATGATCCCACTGGTAATTCCGTGGCAATAGAGATGTTTAGCCATGTTTCCGTTACGTTTGCACGGAACAAGCTGTAATCTTGAGTATCAATTGCGCCAAATTTGGTAGCAGACCAAGCAATCAACGAAAACAAGCGAGATCGACTTTTTCGGATACATATTTTCTTTTTTTAATTTTAATGATTCATCGCTTGGGCCTACTTATACAGTAGGTGAAATTTGGAGCTTAACGACAGTAGATCTGGTGGATAGGCCCAAACAGGTGGAGAGAGGCGGTTTTGAAAGTTGACTCACGTGAAGAACTAAGTTGATGGTTTAATCGAAGGGATCGTCCGGATCACGTGGTTTTATTTTGACGACGGTGGTTTCGCTCATGTTCTTTGGCATTGCAGCCGGCACCGTGTTTTTGTGAGTAAACCGGTGACCAATGAAATTTTGCTATGCCACGGAGGCCAGACAGTTTACACGATTTGTGCCTCAGGATGGAGCAGAATTGATGTTCTCCCCTTGTATTAATCAGGGGGCTTAACCTAATTAAGCGACAGAAACCCTTTCAATAAGTGTAAAAATCCTAACAGAGATATTTTATTTTGACAATTTGGCAATTCCTTTGACAAAAAAAGCAAGAGTTAAAACATATTTCGTGTGTAGCTAATAAACTTTCATATGTGGTTACTACTATTGTTAGGTTAGTGGCCACCAGATAAATTTGCAGCTTATCGCATTGCGACTTAAGAACTCCTGACTGAAGCGGTGGTTGTGTGTTATAGGAACACGCCCTGTAAATCTGTTACTTTTTTTCACTACTTTTTATCACTACTATTATATATCACTTTATATCACATTATTATTTTTGTAAGACTCAAGCATTGTAAAATTGAGTTCCGATAGTAAATCGCGTTGTCAATATATATTATATATATATATATATATATATATATATATCTATATATATATATTATATATATATATATATATATATAAGCATTGTGCTGTAAAGCGATTGTGTGCCCTTGGCGAGGATTTTTGACAGTTAAAATATTTGCTTGATTGCTATATATATTAAGAAATGTTTTGCCTAATAATTTAATTACCGAGCACACAAGTTGTATCACGCCATACTCAGAGATAGTTTGCTGGTGACGCCTTATTAGCGCTACAAGGTCGTTGATCGAAGGTTTCTTAATTCAAATCGACGCCACGTATCGGCCGCTTGGTCTGCTGTATTGAAAAACACTGCCTTTGCCTGATCCTGTTTGTCCTTGTTGCTGCTTACATATACCGTGTAGAGCGTTTCCGCTATCGCCACAGTTAAGGCGTGTCGCGAAAACTCCTCCTTGCGTTTATGTCCTTCAAATCGTTTGTCATCAAACAAAAGGGTCTTGATCATTCTCGCCTAAAAAAAATAAAATTTGTTAGATACCGTAAATGACACGTATCATTATACATAATTGTATAATGTATAAGTATGTATAATGTATAAGTCATAGTTACTCCCACCTTTCCCCCTATCGGGATTCCGTATGGAGGTACCACACTACTCCGCCCTACCGGATTAGACGCGATCACCCCGCGATTCCGCGTTACACCCCAGTATATACAATACCCCCCATAAGGGAGACTCGACCACTCCAGAGCAGGGGGCCCCACCGGAGCGGAGCCAGATGGTCCTCTCGACAGGCGGTCTGCGGTTCATGTGGCTATCTCGCCCTCATTGCGTTTATTAAGCCAAGGCAGCAGGCGTCCCAGACGGTACTGCCAGATTACTAAAGCCCGGGGCATTAACCGTCTGGCCCGGGGTCCATGAGCAGCACATTTCCCCGTATCTCATAGTAGCCTTAACAGCCCTCAAATGGGCCACGACAAAATGACAATACGTATGCCTTGTTTTCCCGCGCCAACAAAAGTGACCTCGGGAATGTTACTATTGGGAGCTTGTACCGTCTAACCAACTTTCAAGTAGGCGCGTAAAGGTCCCCTGCAGCGCGCGGAAGGCGCGCAATCAGCGGACCGACGCCGGAAGGAGAGTCATAGTTTACTCTCGCAATGTGTGAAATAATACGTGTCATTTACGCTTTTCTGTTTACATTACGTCATAACCATCATCAACACATTTATCATTACATGACCCTCGGCCTACAATAGTGCAATCTGCTCTATGTTTTTCCAAATTGGTAACCTTATTAGTCAATTGAAGGTGTCTAATATTATCTGCAAAGGCACCACTTTTAATAATATAGGCAAATTTTATATATGTTTGAATACGTTGCTTCGGCAGCAAAGCCGTTGTCTCGCTATCGAGAAATTGTTCACTCAAGCCAAAATAGGCCACCCATTGCATTACATTTTATGGCAACCAATCTATATCAACCCAGTTGTATGAGATTTTTTTATGAGAATAGTAATTTAAATCAATGTTTATGACAAATAAATATCAAAGTCAGAGAGCAACGTTTTTTGTTTTTTAAATAATTTACCTTTTTACAAGTGACTTTACTTTCTCCTATCGTAGAGAAGTAATGTCTCTTCTAGCTCCAATAGAGCTCCTGGCTAGCCAGCTTCCATAAAACGGAACGTAAGCCCAAGCGTCAACGCTCGAAGCGTGGGCTTACAAATGGGCCACGCCACCTCAGGGTGCTTGGACCGAAGTGGACCCGGTTGCTCATACCGGACCTCTGACGTTGGTATGACGGGCCGGGCCGGGAGCCACTTACGTACTTCTTGGCTCCGGTCCTCATGGGCTACTACCTGTTCTAAACCTTATATGATGCAGGTTGGGAAGGGTTACACTCTGCACGTCGGGGCAGGCGTCTATTTCTTAGACGCTATTATGCGCGAGAGGACGCTCACCGAGCGCGCTACAAAGGCACGCAGTCGAGATGAGAATGCCCGCAAGAGGCCATGGCAACCTAGCCCTTTGCAGAACGGCTTGACGCATCCCCTCGAGTTCGTGAGCTGAGGACACGACGGTCTCCATGAGAGCCGGTAGAGCACGAGGTTTCCCTCCCAGCGTCTCGAACTAGTGCCACAAATTTCTGAACTCTAAAGGTTGAGGAGGATTGAGGCGTTTAGTGGGTGAAAGTCCCACACTAGATGCTGTTCGTACCATGCTTAAACTACAAAATAATCACATTCAGTGTCACGACCGCAACACTTACGCCAGTGTGCGCACTGTTCTTTTTGTTTTAGTGTTAGTCAAAGTTTTTTTAAAACATTTGACCGTTTTCCGGTCTCCGGGTTTATACTCTCTTTGGCGACTGGTTGGACAATTAACTGCGGAGTATATCTTTGTGTTTCGCAAACTTGCGGTCCCCCGTAAGATAAGATGAGTCCCCAACACTTCTTTCGGCTTGTTCGCGCAATATAGCTTCAGGCAAATATACACGACACGGTGAGTGAGATCCTATACAAGTAGGCGACCTGTCTCCCAAAGGAGTTAGCGCTTTAACGTCTAGTCGTAGATGACTATTCATTCTAAAGCCGAGTGCCTCTTTCACGACCTGCGCCCACCTACCCTGCAGTACACGGTGGGCGACGTCGTTTAGAGCACAGTTTCGTGGGTGGCGGCCGGTGCTGTGTTGGCACGATAGGACGTATTCCCCCCATCGTTGTTACGGAGAGCCAATACCAGTTGTAAACATGAGCGACACAGACCCCCAGCCGCAGACCAGACACGAAGCGGAGTGTGTTATTGTCCAGCATCGTACGCATGTATCTGCGGCAAGGGAAGGCATACCTTTAGCCACTTGCCACACACTGGATCAACGTAGCCTCGTAGTCTAGCTCTTTCAGTCGTCGTTCTTGCCTGAGATAAGAGGGAGGTTTGCTTGTGCTCTACGACAATGCAATCGATAGGTTGTTGCGTTACTAAATAAAAACCTTTGAAGTCGTACGCCGTTCAGTCACCTCCGATGAACCTTCTGGGTCGATAGAAGCAGTTTTAAATCTATAGTTGAGCTCAGGACAAAGCAAGACATTTGGCTGTGCGAATACTAAGATCACCTGTGTTGGCGGGCAGTTAGCTTGAGCCGATGTGTTGTCGCCCGTCCGTAAATTGAGTAAGCACTTAAGTGTCGTTTGGAACAACTTGTCGTCGGAAAAGTGAAAATAGAGAAATGTCTCCTGATCGTAGGAGAACACCGCAGAAAGTAAATTAAGTTAGGCATAAAGAGATCAAAAGGTACAGAGTTGAATGTGCGTCTAGATTGTTTAATCTAGTGCACCACCTGTTGTCATCCGTCATTTTTCGTATTGCGGCAGCTGTCTGATCGCTATCATCGTGCGATAAGACGATAAACTCACTCTTGTCTTTGAGCTTCAAATCCGAGATAGCCTCAAAGTCTTCGACCTTCTTAATATCGGAGGGGATAGCAGGCAAATCGCCTGGATCCCAGTCCTTTGTCGAAGTACTACGGTCGCAATTCTGACTGCAAGTTCACACGGGTCCCACTGTGTCCCACATTTTGACAGTAGTCTTCCTTTGCCGCAAAAAAATGGACGATACATCTGGTAGCCTCAGAAGTTGGTTAAAAAGTAGTGTTTTTGCATCCAATTGAAGGCTATTTAAAAATTCAAATTTACCAACATTGTATTGTTTGCCCCATGTATAACTCCCCTTACACCTTAAACGCAAGCAAAACATTTTTTACCCCTTTATATAGTCCTTAGTGGCAAAAGCTTAAGGCCATAAAAACACTTATGAACCAAATCGCTACGCCGCAAAAACTGCCCTAAAGGCATCATTGTGAATGTTTTCCGCCATGTGAGTTATACCCCTATTATGAATCCCCCGAATATAAACAACCATAACAAAGAATTTATACACCATAAAAGGACCCTCAACAGTCAATTCTAGCTATCTTAGACGTCTAATTACCGCAAAGCATTTAGGCGTGAGAACATCTTAGTGATCATGCCACCTAAGCGTCTCCTGTAAAGTTAAGTCCAAGCTTTTAATAATAGTGTGATTTCCGTTTCACTGAGTTTTAGCATCTAAACTTAGTCTCACCCTTAATTATGCCTATTAAGCCAAGGCAGCAGGCGTCCCACACGGTACTCCCAGGTTGCTAAATTCCCGGGGCATTAACCGTGTAGCCCGGTGCGCAGCACATCTTCCTCGTAAGACAATAGCCTTAACAGCCCTCGAATAGGCCACGACAAAGTGACAATATGAATTCGTTGACACTCAATCGATATCGTATGCCCTGCCTCTCCGTCAACAAATGGTGACCCTGGGGAGAGTTACTATTGGGAGTTTACACCGTCTGACTAACTTACATGGGGGCTCGTGAAGGTCCCCGCAGCGCGCGGAAGTCGCGCACCAGCGGACGAAAGCCGGTAAGAGAGTCATAGTTACTCCCGGTTACATAACTTGCCGATTGAAGTAGTATTTAAGAATGGTTCTAGCTCCTCGCCTCCTCCTGAGGCCATTTAGGTAAGAGGTTTTTAGTGGGTTTTATGCTAACAACATCGGCATCGAGTCCCACACTACCCGCTTTGAGTGCGCGTAAAAGCATTTTTTCCTCTCACCAAAAAAATAGATCTGAACTTGCGTAGCGTTTTGGGCAGGGCGAAACAACGTAAGTCCAGGTTTGGTTGCATTTTTCGTTAGACTAAAATTTTCAAAAACAAGAACTGCACTTGCATTTTTAGCCTGTATCGCAAATGGTTGAATACGAACGTAAAGTCGTATCGTCAGCATAAACCGTGAGCCTAGAGGACACCCCTAATGCGATGTCTTCTATCATGGAGTTGATTAAAACGATTAATATAAACGGTCCCGAGATTGACTTTGCGGCATACTGGCGTTTACTCGTTATAAAAGCAATTCAAAACAACCTACCTACCCTTACTGCCTACTGCCTCTCTGCTAGATATGACTTAAACCAAGACACAAGAGTGTGATCACAACCAATAAATTCAAGCAAGTATATGTAAACAATTAATGGTTTAGACGGTTGAACGCAGACATTTAAAAAAAACACCGAGTCAAAATTGGTTGTTTTAGAAAGAGTCCACGACCCCTGATAGATTTGAGCGAGATCAAGTTCAGTTGAGCGAGCCTTACGAAATCCAAACTGATTCCTCGGAGGAGAAGCCTTCTGGCTCTACCACACGAACGGTTTATTAACTTCTAAAGCCTGGAAATGTCGCCAAAGAGTTGCGTCTGGAGCACGTTCTATAAGAATTAGCATTGGCCTTACGAAGTTGACGCTTATAGCGCATAAAACTACCGCAATAAGCAGACTTTTGTTCTAGCGACTGAGCTTATTGCCCCACCTAGAGTTACTCTCTCTAAATTCAGGCAATCCCAACCAAGTCTGGCATTGCCTTACATTCCTAGGGTTGTGTGAGATAACGTTATGCAAACTATCCAATATCATGGCCATGTTGCGTTTTACAAGGAACGTTTTGCTGGTGCACCCGCGACTTTAGAAGTATGATTTTTTGCCAAACGTCTCTTTTCTGTCGTAATGGCCCACTTGGCTCATCATTGTGTATGCGTTTCATCCAAATATTTTGCTTCTCAATTTCGAACATGTCGATAATAAGATACGTACAAACATTTAGACACGTACAGATAAAAACTTTGATCACTTATCACTTCAAAATTGGAACTATATGGCATACAGCCCAAAATATTGTTGAAGACTATGTGTTTTTATTTGACTGTATTATCGGTATTTGTATTATCAGATTTGCATTACTCAAGTCAAATAGTTAATTAACGAACACTTATATTAAGTTAATTGAATTCATCCTGGATATCGTGGACTAGATGCGATATTAAACTAGTTTGTTGCCCTGTCAATTTTCGTGTTACAAAGACTCCGGCGACTCACAAAGAATTCCTGCAATGCAATTTACCGGGAAGTTGCCTGAAAGTTCTGCCTGTGAGATCTGTCCATCGATTCGCAAGCTAGTGTAGTGAAAGCTAATAATTGAAGTCACAATTGTACAGTCAACGTAAAAATTGTAGATGTTCACCGTCGTAAGATGGTGACGTTTCGAATTCTGCGTCGCCTTAGTCAAAAGAGTATGTAACATTTAATATGCTGGCACAAGAGTGTGAGGGGACATTTTGGGAAAAAAATGCAGGCTGACCTTAAGCTAACATTTAAACGTCCACGGATTTGCCCTTGCGTTGCTTTGTAAGACGGACCCCACAAATACATACATGGAACGGTGGGAATCGAACGCGTGCACTGATGTGTCTTCTTCGGTTGCAAGGCGCACGCGAATGCACTACGCTACCAGGCTCGACGAGGGGGAAAATTAGAAGCATAATAAACGCTAATTTAGCTCGTATTTTGGCAGAAAAGCGGACTGAATGACACGATAATTAGAATGCTTGTATTCCATTGTGTTCCATATACTCAACTGGTATTAAGGTAAACGAACTGCCACAAACTTATAAGTTTAGCGCACGTCTCCGAACAGAGCCGGCAATGACATCGATCGCCAACCTGGTGAGAACCTTGGGTAGAACATATCAAGCGATGGCAGCCATGCACAATGTCCCTCATGTACACATGCCAACTTGTACATGCCATGATATCCCAAATCCCCCTGTCGATGTACACATCTAACTGCGCTACTTCTTCCGAGGCCTCGGCCTTCCCTACCACCCTACCAAAGATTGCCAAAATGGTCCTGTAATAGATGGCCGAAGCATGATTCTGGTTGTTACCATTGACGGTCCTCAACCTATTAGCAGGTAACCTAAGCGTTTACTTGTCATCCGCGGGAAGCAACGAACACGCTTTGTATATATTGTGAAGCACTTTTGTAGCTGCGCAAAATTTGCCGCTGGAAGATTGCTCCCACACCGCAAATACGGGAAGAAATTGACAAAGTCCAGCGGTTTGCCACAATGGGGTATTACATCTGCTAAAGCCAATTAACTCCGTCCTTTGTAAATTTGTTTACACGATATATATATATATATATATATACAAACAGCTGTTCACGACTGGTTCTATGGCGGTTCTGCAGCGTTCACAAAGTAAACTTGCACCGCGACGGTTAGGGTGTAGTCGTTTGAACTTTCTGGATATTTCCACGTTTCTTACTGCTGTAAAAAGCACAACTCCCATAACGGAAGTTCTACGATGTACATCTGATCGATTACAGGTAAACCGAGTACAACCTTACACGACAGTGCAACCTTTGATGTGGCGGTGCTTATGGCGAATGCTTAAATTAATAACTTCACTCTGTAATCCACTGTGACCACTACTTACAATGCCTTCTACTACAGTTCAGTTCAGACCCAGCCAGTAATAAATTAGCACCACAAACTTTGCTTTATGGCTGAATCAATATGCCAAGTTGACCGCTTGTTCGAACCCTGTTCTACACAAAGGGTGCAGGGCAACCAATGGTGCCCTTAAAGTGATTTGTGATGCCTTTCACCAAGGCCCAGAACATATGCATATTAGGGCTACGACGACATACGATGACGAAACTACAGGTGCAATTGCACACGTTGTATGAGTAGAAACAGGAAGGGTGTAAGCCTTTCCAGCGTGAGCTCCCGTGATAGGCGCGAATTTTGCATGCTGCGGGTACCTTCCTCGCAAATAGAAGGTTGGTGAGTTGTGTGTAGTAAAAATACCCATAGTTCAATATAGAATATAGGAGGAAATGCATACGATATAGATTAAATGGCGACAAATTAATATTGCCATATTTTCGGGATCCATTCGAGGATTGTCAGAGCTAGATCGTGACCTTTGGATAGGTGACCGCTACCAAAAGGTTAACGTCCTAGAGCAGTCGAGATACTTCCTGCCTTGACTTAGTAGGCTTAACAAGATGAGGTGGTCCCGGAAAATTTTGTTTTTTGGGACTATAGACCATAAAGGCAAAGCGAAACGCAGCTGCCCTCACTACCAGGAGAAAAAACAGCACCCAAGTTGAGCAGAGCGTCACCTCAACAGTGATGCGGGCTCCGTTCCCACCCGACTTAATCTGTCATTACAAGTCGTTCGAGGAAGCAATAAAGAGGTTGAAGGTGGCAACCAAAATCAAGAGGAAAACCCTTAACAACTTGGCAGGATACTTTGACCAGTCCAACCGCAACTAACGGCCAAATCGTTTTAGAGACCGATTGCTCAATTAGGGGTATGTCAATAGTATTGAAGGCATACGGGCAGTGCTTCCGGTTGCCCCGAACAGCGACCTCGCAGGTTACGACCTTGTCTCTTTAACAGAGACGTTCACTAGTGACCTCTTTGATATTAATGGATACTACTCGCACGCTGCCACAACTCTTTCACTTTCACTATAGACACCGTCGCTCATACCAATAGTTCAGAGACTTCAAGAAAAGTCTCGTTTGCCAAATGAAAATACAAATCGAGTGGTTTTGAAGCTAAACTTGTGCCTCACTGTGCCTTTAAGAAAGACTTTACGTGTTGTACTTGAGATGTTCAAAAATAAAGCCTTTAGGTCCGACTTCGTCCATAAACAAATGAACACGTAAAGGCGGCGGTCCTACTATCACCCCTTTCGGACGACACTATTTAAACTGTGCTTAGAGTCAGTAAACTTTCAGCAATCAGAAAGCTTGCTTAAGGTCATCCCTAAAGGGAAATGCCACCCGCTCTATACATCCTCTTGGCGGAACATTGCAAAGAAAAGTTGCAGTCACATATCATCGAGTCTCCTGGCGCGTCGACACTTAGCCTCTATATAGAGTCACAAAAAAGTCCTTGGAAACAGCATGATTTTCTTGCGGGCGGTTCGACAATGACCGCATTCCAGGATATTTAAGATGACGTGAAGTGCTCGGTCACCGTCAAGCACCAAGCCTTGAACGCTGTATTTGTAGACTACAAACCAGCGTTTGACACTGTACACAGAGAAATTACCATGGAGAAGCTAGCCGCTCCGCCGGTGGGCCCAAGAGTCTTGCGAATACTGTTAGGTATCCTGAAAGCAAACTCCGTCATCCTAAATGACAGCATTCAGGAACGCCAGCCCTTCCTGCAAATCAGCGGCTATACCCAGGGCAATACTCTTAGACCGTTCTATTACTTATTGTAGGTCTTGCTCGGTGATCTACCGGGCCTCACCAAAACCACTGCCCCTGTGTTCGCATAACTTTGGAAGCCGAGGACCTCGGCCATATAATAAAATGTTTATGGATATAAATGTTTGATGATGCGGGAGACTTAACGTTCAACAGGTTAACAATAACGCGTCGCACACAAAGGAAAAGTGATAAACTTAGCTTGGGTACTGCTTCTGTAGAATTTGCCTTGGAATCCACTTATTTGAGTGTGAAGCTCTCTTTACAGAAGTAAAGACAGCTCTAATGTTGTTCAAGTCGCCTCGGCGACATCATATAGCGTCACACTAAGTGGGGAATACTTATCAGCTCAGCCGCTTAACGTTGTGGACACGGTGAAGACAACGCTTCTTAAAATAATTTTAATCTTTCTTACAAACGCATAGAAAAGGCTAACGTTTATCGAGAATCCTATAAGCCGCATTCAACTCCCGCCTACGCCTTCCTTGCGAGAACTCCATATAGCGGGTTTTAGCAGAAGATGAGGGAATCCAGAAGCATTCTACAGGAGGCCGGCAATGCTCGACCATGCTTGCATGGGGCCGCTCTTCTAGCAGCGCTGCGTTCTACCAAGCCTTGTCCACTACAGGTTCCACTACAAACTGTATGCAAACAGGCTGTATTCCATAACTCTTGCGATGAGTGGCGCTGTACATTTTCCGGCCTCACTTGCACCAGATATCATCACGAGACCTGTCGGTCAGCGCTAATAATAAATATACAGATAAGCCTTAGTCTGTAAAGATTCCGTCATTTCTTTAAGGAGCAAAGTGGTGCAGTAACTTTTTAGAATGAGTTGCTTTAAGGTGATGTGAATTACGTCACACGAGGACTCTTACTAAAATAAAGTTATCATGGGTTTTATGAGAATGTTACAAGATAAGTTTACCATACTGTCTGCCATCAGCAATAGCTGGCTGTATAGCCAATTATATGATGCACGTTTGCTCTGGTAGATAACGGGCTACAGAATAACCAAATTTAATAAACAAGAGAAAACAGTATTTTTGTAGCGGCGGTGACTTAGGTGGCTAACGCACCGTTCGAAACGGGGCGTTGCCATGACAACCATGGTTAGCAAAACAATCGCAAGTTCGAGTCCCGGTCTTGCTGGTTGTATTTGTTGGACGTGGTTGTCATTGCCCTGCTGCTACATACCTCTGCTGGAGAAAGCCCATATAAATCCAGTAACGAGATCGCGATGACGATAGATGCATTTAGAAGACATTATGCCACAGGCAACTTAGCGCATTACGAGCGTCTAAAATGTGATTGTCAGAGCGTAAAAAAGATCGAGGTTAAAAAGCACGAAATACCGTCAATATGTTGCCAGCTGAGGAGAGTAAGAGGAAATGCGCTGTCCCACGGCGAGAAGCTTTGCCCCAGAACACTTGGACTCATTACGACGCCAACGAAGTAGCTCTGACTGAACAGCCTTCGTGTTTGGTATGTAATCAATTAATGGCAGAGCTGGTAATACCCGTTCGGTGTCGTTAGAAGTGAACAACCTCATTAACCGTCATAGAAAAAGAGAGGAAATGGAGAAAGAGGGGGAGAAAGACAGAGACGTACTTAGGGATGGACAGGCAAAACGTGGGAAAACGCGGGAAAACGCGGACGCACCGCTTTAGTGGTTGTCAGACCGAACTGACATATGCCAAGCACGAAGTCTTCCCCCAAAGCTGTTCTCATTAACAGCTTCATTAGTAGATGCCTATATACTGATGACGGAAGCCTACGTTCTCAATAATCAAGGAACTCAGATCGAGCCCCGTTTGTCCAGTAACCCCGGAGAGAGCTCGCCGAGAATAGACTGCGCAATTGCAATTGCACCCGTACACAATTGCCGGAAGCTAGCATTCTTAGTAATACAATCTTAACGATGTTTTCAATGTGTTAGTTTACATCTGCTACACGACTACAATGCTACTAGTCGCATGTTTATCTGCATTACCAGGACTGCACCTTGGACCAGTTGGAAATAACACCGAGACATCCGACCGATGTATCTATGCACCGACGTGCGTAGTTAACCGGACATTCCTCGCATTGCGTTCATCGTGCCTTAGTTTAGCGCTCGAGCAAAACAATTCAATGATTGAGTCAGTTTTTGCGACACATCCAGACGGTCATGTTTCGTGTTGATAATTCAATTGTGTCCTATGTACAACTTTTGAAACAAATATGTATATCATAGAGTGGTCATATGAGGATGTTGTTCCGTTGTGATGATATGCTTATTATTAATAGCTTTAATTAGACACGTAAGCGAATACGTTTCAATGGCGTTTTCATTGTCTTACATGCTCCGGCTAGCTCGGCGATAGAGTGAACCGCAGGTGCATGAGATGCCTGAGTAAACATCACTGATACCATGTCGCAACATGCCCATGAACCGCCGGGCGTCTGCGTTCTAATTGGGCTTTGCAAACACCCCTACAACGCAGCACGTGATAAAATCCATGTGTGACAAGTGAGGGTGTTGACGTCCTGCTTTTCACCAAACTGCACTCCGTAACGCTGGAATTACGGTATATATAGATCCTTGCATCTATGATCTCTAACTCCTCGCTCCACCGAGCCATAGAGCTCTCAAACGCTTTTGTTTTTCGTCAGGCTTCACTTTGCCTGTATAAGCGCTGTTTTAGTCCCCCCCCCCCTTAAGCAAATAAGTTTTTTTTTTCGTGGGAATTTGACAGCTCCAGGAACCTCTTTCAAAAGACGAACTTAACAATTTAGCATACCTATAATTTTTAGCTCCTTTTATCCCAGCTAATTCCAAATAAGTGGTATTTCGTAGGTTGCTATTGGTATTGTTTCTTGAGTTTAAAAGGGGTCATAGCAGCTCGCATTGATGGTATCTAACTTTTTTCGGGCTGACCCTCAGCCAACATTTAACGTCTACGGGACTACGTTCCCTTCGTAAGACGGACTCCATAAATACTAATGTGCATCGGTGGGGCTCGAACCCGTGCACCTCTGTATCTCTTCCGGTTGCGAGGCGCACGCGAATGCACCACGCTACCGGGCTCGACGCATTGATAACTGAGGGCTGTTTACCGCCGCTCAGCTTTGATCGACAGCCCCGCTCATTTTTGACGTGGCTTCTGAAGCTAGTACCATTCGCTAGTATACTTATACCCTAATTAGTAGACTAATTAGTGAAATCAAATAATGTGCCTCTAACATTTTTTTTAGATTTTCCGTAAGGCTATTGCCCGTGTACGGTTTTTCATGCCATGGCTAATTTTAATCCGCTTCGGCATTTACCTTGTCTAAATTGGAAACCATGCAAATCAATTTAAGAGTGGCCGGTCTCGAACCCAGTCCTCCCGAATGCAAGCCAAAGGCTTTGCTCGGTTGACTTAAAGCGTATTGCCCCTTGCCCAGTCCCAGTTCTCGTTCCTAATTTCGTCCCTAATCATTTCTTAATCCACTCCGGTAGCCCCTCAATCATATAGAGAATATCTGGAGACTGAGGCCGTCTCCCTGAACTCCCATGTCGTCTGCACGACTGCTCTAATTATTGTTATTCCGACACAATTGTTTTTTTTTTTAGATTTAGACACAATTGTTTATTATTGTATTGTGTTTTCTTGCAGAATGCACACAAGTATCTTTAGTAGTGTACGTGGAACTCATTATGCGGCTAGCTCACCGACTATCCTGTTAGTCAGTGTTTTACTAAACGCTGATTTTAGGCTTACGCCGTATTAATGTGTCTTTGTGGTGTCGACATTGCCTTTCTTACTCATTCTAACGACTCCAACACTTTATATGTTAGTCTTTCTTCCCTAAAGCCATGCTGGTCTTCTTGTGTTCTTATTCTTTCAACAAGAATGAGACTATTTTGTATCTCAAAATTTCCAACATTATGTCTCTCTATAACAGTGGCTCTCCTTCAGCTGCTTTTTGACCCTCTTCCATTCATTCATTTAACACCGCCGCCCAACACGGTGCGACTGCTATTGTCCCTTTTAGGTGTTCGTTTTGTATCAAACCACTTCCGGGAGCAATCAGCAATTTGTCTGGCACAGATAATTCCTTTCTGATGTCTCTATGAAAGATTGAGCCATCTACTTCTACATTCAGTTACCGCTACTTGCTTCCACTGTATCGCTCTGGTTTGTTCCGCAAATTATTAATATTATTTCCATTAGTATATGTTAGCCCTGCACCCTCGCTAAGTGCTGTGTTCTCTACAAAACACATTTTGCCAGTCCTGTCTGAGCCTGTTCCGGGTATACTAATGACCGATGTCCCTGCGTTGCACTCAGAGACCCATGTGCTATTCCTGCTCACAAGCTAGCAACCAATCTCCCTGACGGCTTTTGGTGGAAACATTAGGCCGGATACCTAATTCAACCCTCTGTTAAAAAAAAACTGCAGGACAAATCAAGGAATCCAATGATCAGACGCCAGGTGTTACATAACCACATAGGAAGAGCAGGCTGGGATTGAAAAGCTGCTTGAGTAATGACCTGGAAGAGGCAACTCACACGTGCCTTATTAAGAAGAGCAGCAGATGAGACCAAGGTAAGAAATACTAGACATTTTGGCGGAAACCACCAACACAATCCTCTTGGAGAGATCGGACACAACGGTGCTCAAACACCCAAACACGGACATGAGGGTGCTGGTTGAAGAAACGGACAACAGTAGAGGCATATGAGGCAAAGTTAATTTGATCGAGCCTTTCGAAACAAAAAAGGTTACAGTCGAGAACGTGATTACGAAAGATTATCTGCAAGATATCGCAGTTAACGAAGATCAGAAAGTAAAATCTGAGTAATCATTACTGCATTAAGTTCTAGGTTATAAGAGACCATGCATTACAACTGTGAAAGAAGTACAGATGGACAGACGTTCATGCTAGGGTCAAGAAGATTTGTGTAACCTCACGCTGAAACGCCGTCTATATAAGAGGCATAAAAATGACAAAGTACATGCTGAGAGAGAGTAATGCTAAAACTTACAAGGAAGTGAGTGTAAAATACATTGCAGACAGGAACTACTTATTATGACTGGCAAGGACTCGGAGGGAAACCCTAAACCCTTCCTGCAAAGGAAAAAGCGAGACTTTCCAGGAAGCTGTTTAATCATTTCACTTCGCTGCGTACAAAATTTGGTGTTTTAGAGGTGACTATAGCAACAGTTTACCAGGATCATTCAGTCATGTTGAAGGTTTACAGGGAAATCGCGGACATTATGCAACACAATGCTTAAAATAGAGAGCGTTCTCCGGTTATTCTGTCTGATGTAAAAATGCTTCCAACAGCGTGCCATAAAGGACGATTTTGCTAAAGCGCAAGATGTTAGTGCTCTATCTGCTACCACTCGCATTGCACAATCTTAAGACATCAAGACCAAAACCGCGGCGTACGTATGCTGCAACCCCTTTTCTGAAATACCAGGCGATGATGTTCTAGCGGGTTAGCAGTTACGACTCACAAAGATGACCTGCTACTTGACGACGGAGAAATCAACATAGTAGAAACGAGTGGGGGGTCACGGCATCATTCCAGACCGCGGACTCTCTTAGGACGCTCTTTAGACGAGCTTTGGGGCGAACCTATATGAGAGGTTGGGAAAGAAAAAGACTTTAACCAAATTCAAGAACATTGCTTGGTGAAGGAAGCACCTGGACATGTGGAAGAATTATCACTACCAGTTATTTAGCGGTAAGTAGAATAGATAGAGTACAACTCAAACGCATATTGGTGATTTGGCAGTTTCGGCTCAGAAAATGACCCCGGATGTACGCTGGCAGAGGTTTTCCCATTTGTTTAAAGGAACCGGGTTCGTTTAAACGAGCGAACCTAGCCCTCGCAAGAATTGAAGCTATCCTGACAAGCAGGTGTAAGTGTCCCCACCACAGTTGTTGCTTGATGACACGGAAATAAAGATGGTAGACACGGTTGGGAGTCACGGCATCACTCTAGACCTGCCGAGGCCTGCCGTGCAATCTAACCAAGTGACAATGCAGCAAGAATAGCACCAATGACATCATTCCAGTTTTGCCAAACACCTGCAACAGCTCCAAGCGAAATTGGAAAGCAGCAGGAGACAAGTGCGGCTCTGGCAAAGCTTGGCACCTTCTCTTGGGATCTTCGAGGCGAACCTTGGGAGCACCCTTCAAGCGAGGCTGCCAAAGAAATGGGGATACTATAACTAACTGTAAATCCAAGTATAAAATTTGGAAAAGAAAGCACCGTGTGGGAGGTGTGTGGGAGAATTATTATACTAGTTATTCGGCGGTAAGTCGAATGCGCAGGCGCAGAGCTGAGTTTATAAGTCACGGAAATGCTTCCAGGCCACGGAGACCTAGAGTATTAAAGTACGGCAAGGCGATATTCGCGCTATGCACTCACTGCGGCTCGGATGCGGTAGATGCGCCGGACCTCAACGGGTCTGGTAAACTTATAGGCACGATCTCCTAAAGAGGGACTGGCTTGTCGCTTAACTGGTCTTACACATAATAACCTCGCAGGACGTATGTAATGATATTTCATAGACTCTGTCGACTACGAAAAAGGCAGTGAAATTAATGTAAATTGCTGAAAGGCAGAGAAGAGGAAAAAGGGGAAAGTACTCTGTTTTCCATGAAGGCTTTCCGTTTGAAGGGCTTCAGCCGAAAACTTCGGTGGAGTAGATGCGTGGTTGGCTACTCGGGAGGCATATTGAAGTACGTGCTAAAAATGGTAAGTGCTTGATAATAATGACTATAGGGGTTTCAGAATAGCACCTTCTGGCCGAAACACGTGAGTTTCCGGTGCTGGCTGGGGGGTCCGGAAGCAAAGGCTTAATTGCGGCGTTACTAGCTAGCACCAGAATATTTGTTTGAAAATGTGGACATTGTAGTCTTAGTAAAAATGCGACGAACTGCATTTCCACCGACGTTGTTCGGCTAAAGCCCTCCAAACGGAAAGCCCTCATGGGCAATACACACTTTTTAGACAGTTTTAGCTTACCCAGGTACACGACTGCACTTCCTGCTTAGAGAGGACGGTGCTTCCTATTTGCGCTAGTGTCGCATTCTTTCGCTGCCATTCGTTTGTGAATTTGGGAGGAATCACTCTACCTCGGACCCACGCGTCCATCCTGCTTCTCTGGGCTGTTTCTGGTCGATCCACCACTTTCACTTTCTCTTCTTTTTGTTTCTTCTTTGCACCAGCTGGAAGCCTTCCTTGTCCGGCTGATCTACATTGGCTGTCCCTGTACAGTTCGTTGTCTCTACAGCCCTGTCGCGCGGCTGCAGTGGAGTAGTACGTTACGCTCTGCTGCCAGCGCCGGCTTCTTCTTCTCCAGCTTCTGCTGTCGGTGACCTGTGCCACTTTGTGCTGCGTTACCTGCTTCTTCGTTTCGTTTTCCATTCCCCATGTGCTTAAGTTTTGTTCAAGCTCTAACGCCCGAATTATATTTATCGCCGAGAGGCGGCTAATCGGCTGCCAGATCCCAAGCAGGGCGACGTTTGGGCAGGCGCGTTCCAGTTTAGGACATCCAGGGCACCAAGCAGACTGGCTTGCCCCGACATCGGTGCGCGGCGATGAGCACCTCACATGGGCTAAACAACGGGGAGATGCAACCTTTTCATATGCTAGCGGGTTTACCAGACCGAGGGCGGGTGAGGGGGGGGGGGCAGTAGATGGACTTTATATCTATTTACAAGCATAATGCAATGTGTGTGTAGAGGTGAGTGTTGCGTGATACTCAATGAGTAGTTTAAGCCTCGCATTGTTCTACCTGTCACCGAACTACGATGATGTTGAGGTGGCCGATGTGGTCAGTACTGGTGCAGCAGGGATTAACCTACAGCTTTCCACTTCAACTGCCGTATTGATAGTGGCCCAACCGATAGAAACGGTGATGAACTTCTTATGCTTCTGGAGAACATATGCCTGCATTGCGAACTGAACGTGATAAATTCACGTGCCTAACCAGAATGAAAGAAGCACTATCGACCTCTTGTTTCACAACCTTCAACATCCGGGTGCGAGGTTCTTAATATTTCAGCACGGATTTCAGGATGCGAGGTTCTTAATATTTCAGCACGAAAGCACCTGCTCGTGCTGCCGTCTCTGTGTGCGCCTGGCCAGAGGCGCACCCCGCGTCGGCAGCCGACAACTTATTGGTCTAGGCGACTAGATTTGTGAGTAGTAACGCACGAATTAGGGCTATTTCAACTAACTTCTGACATTGAACAAAGCAACCACGTCTTGGAGGCTGTCGCCCGTATCGTACATTAAGCTGATAAAAACAGATACTACACTACAGAGGATATATAACAGAAGATTTTAACAGTGGATGACGGTGTAGCTAAGTATTCGGAGCTAGAGCAAACCACCGGCTTTGGCCAACCTAAGCCCCCTTTTATTCGCTATTTTAGTGTGGTGGCGGTGTCTGTATTAAAAGCAGCTACTTTAGCATCAGACTTGCTTTATATACCGACGACTCTGTTCATTATAGCTTCAGTCGCTTTTGCCTTTAAAGTTGGCTTCTAGCAGTATGTGGCAGAATTAAATTTATGAATCAGCACACGCAAAACACAGGCGACAAAGAATCGTGTTAGAAGGCATCTCTCTTGTTGAGGAATGCCAGTTAATTTCGAGCCTGAGGGGGTGGGAAGAATTCGGGTTCAGTGGGTTTATGAGGCTCAACTTAGTCACTGTCGGTGACGTGGACATCAATGCATCGGGCATTCCAAAAACCTCTCAAAAAAGAAAGAAGGCTCTCTCTGTAACAGGTGGGCTTTACTTGGGCGCGGCGAACTTAATTACTTTACCTACCTAAGGGTAAATATTTTTTCTCCGGCATGTCACGCCAGAAATGCTTTGATTTCATTTTCCTGATAGAAGAGTAGTAGTGTACCTCGATACGCACAGATTTTACTAGTTTCGACCTGATTAGATCCACTACTGTGTACAAATGAAATCTGGCACAGGTTGATGTGGAAAAACGGTCACCCTAGATCCGAGTAAGGCGGCGTTTTGCTTAGCAAACACATTTGATTGACTGCAATACAAGGAAAACTGTATTCGCTGGAATGCTGTTTATAATCGGAGGTATTACAAAATAGGCTTTACGGTCTTGATGATCCTAAGTAAATGTTGTTTAGCATATTCTTGACGCAATAATGGACTACTACACTTAAAATAACACGATTGACGTCTTTGCAATAAGAATTCCATTAGAAGAGCAGAGCTTCCAAAGTCAGCTATAAATTCTATAAAAATCTTATAACAAAGATATCTTTGTCTAAATTGATATTCTCAATTACTGAACAGTTGATAGGGACAACCACATTTGCTCTGGAGGTTATTAAAACAGCACAATCAAATGTCGCAGCGCCCTAGTTTTAGTCCGGGCCGGGAATGACCCATGATGATCAAGTAGAAGATGTAGTCCATAGCATGTCTGCTGCGTAAGTCATGTACATAAATAATTAAGTCAAAAGCACTACACATTAATTATATGCTCAGTTGGCATCAGTTTCAAATACAGGACGAATTTACTATATATAAGCAAGTCCACGATTGAATATGAAGGAGCACCTAATAAACTAAGGCATCCAAGCTGTCAAAATGCAATTAGTATGGCATAGATATACAGTCCGCGGTTCCATGCCCTAGTCTCTAAGCGTGAGCTACATTACGCGGTTGAGCGTCCTTTGATATTCAGATCTAATGTCGTTTGCGGAAGAACCAGCAAGTCTCGTCCCTGCCGATTATTCCCACAATGAGATACGCAAATTGCGCTCAACACATTGGTTTATGCACGCTTCGTGCAAAATGCTAGTTAATCCTGTCGACCGCTGCAAAAGTGACAGAAGGGAACTAAAAGGATTACAGAAATTTCATGTTTAATGTCTTAAACTTAGATTTTAAAGTCAAATATCGGCTGGTGGCAGGCTGTAAAAACTCTTTGGACGCTCTAGTTCCACTATGGATACCTTGTCGTTTTCAATATCTGTACGTATTTTCGCTCGTGTTGGACAACATAACGCAATTTTAAGATAAAATAACAAGTATAGCCGACTTGTAATTTAATTGCTGGTATGTATAAAAACGTTTTGAGAACTCGATATCCGCAAACACAAAACCCCACCCCGTGGTTCCCATTCGTTGGTTGCCGCTCCCAGCCCTGGGTCATCCCAACCCGAAGATCACCAAGAAAGACGTTTATTTTGAAAGGAAATATTTCTTTCTGTCGCCGGTCACAGATACTTCCGCGTATAGACTGGTAGTAGCTGCAGCTAGATATTGAAGCTAGGTTGTTTTGTTTTAGATACGAGAAACGGATAAACACACCCGATTGAGTCTTCATCGACTCTCCGAAGAATTGCCACTAAGATCTGCTGTCAGAAAAACACCATCGTCATTAGTGAAGCTATGCGTGTTCACCAGCGCAGCATTGCAACGCAACGCAGAACCGAGGTCGCCATTCACGATTGTACAACTCGCACATCCCTGCAGAGCACGGTTGACTATCGGAACGCCTTAAACAATGTTAAAAATGGACATCTGCTTAGATTTAGCTTCTGGCCTTTATGTTCATGTCGAATTTCCCGCCAGGTCCCTACCCTCATTTTAGGTGATAAGCGAGTCGAGGAGTTCTTACGCCAACGTCTTTTGCTTGACGTGGCAACCCCGTAACGGTTTAGAAAATTTCGCAAAGGTGAATTAAACCTCCGCCTTTTGAATAAGGTTTTGATCAGGATCGATTGTCTGATGGTGAACATTTAAACGAGTACTATATATATAACTAATTGTCGAAGGTTAATTCTCCAAGAGACTCTGGATTAGCATGATAATGTCGACACCGTTACGCCTTAGTGCACTGCAATTGGAGCGTCACTACAGTAACTTCGAGCGGCCGATATACTAGTTGATGATTCGTTGAATGGTTTGCCAAACTCTGCCAAAACTACTTCTTACGCACTGAATTTCAATATGGAGAGAAGGCTCTCGGCTAAGGTTATTCCGAACGTTGCTTTCGAAGCGAGAATCTGACAAGCGTCGTATGATTCTGTGGCCAATATTTACAGCTCGCACCGCCATCTCTCAATTAAGATGCGCTAACTATTTGAACAAAGCGTTTTCTACGTTTTCTGTGGCGTTTCTGCGCGAAGCCCCTGTGAGTGTTTCATTCCCGCTTAATGTTGCCGCCAATCGAGCAAATCTCCGTGCGACCTGATTTGCCGCACCGCCACGTAAAAGAATGTCGTCTATGGACAGCCGTCCGGGGAGCTGTCGAAGTGGCACGGGTGGTAAACTAAGGAAAGAGCCGTTCATGCATATATCGTAAAAAACTTGTGAAATAATAATAGATAGCTTTTGACGCTGGCAGATAGATCTTCGATGAACGCTTAATATTGCAGTTTGAAGGATGAGTGGTGTCGGACCAATGGCCGGAAGTCAGTTATTTGAAAGCTACACACACCGCACTCAAAAAGTTAGCTTTGTTGCGGTTCGGCTACCAGTATACCTCTACACTGTAATACTAGAGTACATGGCATAGTAAAAAGAGATAATTGGTAATTCCAAGATACTCCATCAAAGTCGTGGTGTCTGAGTCGGGAGTGTATGCGACCTGAAGTAGACTATGCAAACAAGATTGTCTGATTTTAGTATGGCAAAGCCTCAACTTGCCAAACTCTAGAATTATTTTTTTAAAGGAGGCTGTTCTTAATTCGAGACTATCCTCTGATTTAATTATAGATGTACAATTATTTACCTGTACAACGGCGAGTACCCCACACGGTCCAGAGGAGCCTTGAAGAAATCCCATATTGCAGAATGCCTCTATTGGGTGAAATGAAAACTTCTGTGCCTGCCACGAGGCAGGCACAGCTGCCGTTGTTGACCAATCTTTACTGTGGGCCTTAAAGAGTATCCTAAGAAGTTTGTCTTTTTCCTCAGCAGTCACCACCGTTCCATCTGTCATTTTACACACTCGCCAATTTGCTTCGTTACCTTTGATTTGAAAACGACGGTTTCGCAGCACTTAGACGCTTACGGGCAAAACAGTTCTGAATTCGAAATACTAAATTAGGAGCAACCCTCCGTACTTGATGCATTTGACCAATATCGGCATTGTAGAAGCATTGCCGTATGGTGTCACAGCAGAAGTGTCCGTTTCTTTGAGTCATAAGAAAAGCGAGATTTCTTGTTAGCCTTACAGCATACTTTATCGGTGCAGTTGTACACGGCAGGGAACCTTGCACAAAATATTGCACACGTGGGTACAGTAGAATATTTTATTACATAACTATTAATAGTAATAATAACATTTAATGTATAATCGTCGTCGGAATCCGCAGAGCAACGCGCTTCAGGATATGAGGGAAGAGAGCAATTTACCATTTCACACTGGCCTTCAGCCAAAATCCAGAAAAACCAAGATGTGCTCCAAACTTCCAAGGGTCGTAGTCAATCTATTAGAACGTATGTCGTAACGGTGAGTCAAGAATATCACGATATGAGCAGGAAAAAGATATTTGAGAAACATAATTGTTTTTAATTAACATCTGGGATTTTCATGCTGGTCAATTTGGTCACCCTGAGCATCTTGGTAGCGAACGCTTTTAAATAAGAGTTGTATATATTTGCTCAATGTAATCAATCATTCACGGTCGGACCATGAGATTTGGGTGCCTGCGGACCATTACGGGGGCCCAGTGTAGACACCAGCCATTTCTGGAGGGTTCCTCGAACCGAGGCCGCATTGCCCGCATTGTTTGGTTGCACATCCAGCGACAGACGCTGTCTGAGGAAATCACCCGCTCGCTTATCTCCGCTGGCTAGAATTAGCCGCTTCCCGACCTTCTGTAGCAAACTGCGAGTAGACGAACCCGGCCCGCCAAGGGTCTCGAAGGCAAACGGGTGACACTCGTACGGGTATACGATGTTCTGGTACTTTCTAACCTTGCCTGCCTCGGCGAGAGCCGATGCATAACCAACTCTGAATAACACCACATTTACTTTAAAGGGTTGCATCCGCTATGGCATTTTCCGAATCACGATCGTTGTTGTGGACATATACGCGCTATCAGCAGGGCAGGTTATCTATCAATCCTGGAACCGGTTGGTCTATGTGCAAAATTTACGAAATGTCCAGATTTAAGTACACGACTCAACACAGGCAACAAGCCAGCAAATAAGGGGGGGGGAAGCAAATGCAAATTGGGCGTTATGCTAGAGTTTTCAACGTACTGGATTGGCGTATTTTGGCGTGTAGTACGACCTGCACGTGATTTGCATTTCTCCCTCAACCTGGCGCGGATCATGCCTAGGGTCGGTGCGGTGGCTGAGGTGAAAAGAAGACTCCTGGCCTCGGTGATCGAATCAACGGCGCTATACGCAGCCCCAGTCTGGGAGGACATGGCAATGCGGACGGCGAAAAATAGGGGGGCACTAAGGTCGACCCAACAAACGCTGGCAATCAGGGTAAGCCGGGCGTATCAACCAGTCTCGATCGAAGTTCTCCTGGTCTTAGCCAAGATGCTGCCATGGGACCCCCTAGTGGCTGAACGAAGTAAAATGTATCTAGACGAAGGTCTGGATCTCACCAGGGCCAGGAGTGCCACCATATCGGCCTGGCATGAGGAATGGGCGCAGGTAAGACCCGGTGTGACCACAGGAAGATGGACCAAGAGTCTGATACCGGACCTCAGGGTATGGTATGACCGCCGACACGGGGAGCTTTCCTACTGGACGACTCAAGTTCTGACTGGACACGGCCAGTTCCAAAGCTGCATGCCAAGAATCAAGAAGGCCATCAGCGATATCTGCGTACTGTGCGACTCTGGAGAAACGGACAACGTAGAGCATACTGTTCTACGGTGTGATACTCTCAGGGAAGCACGGGGCGCAGCACCAACCGCTGTGCGAGGCCGACCCATCAAGGAGGTGGTCTCCCATATGACAACTTCGACGGAAACACGGAGGGAGACGACGAACTTGTTCAACGCCGTTTTGAAACTCAAGACAGTTAAGGACACGGCCAGGCGGGGGAGGTTTGAGCGGGTCTCTCGGGAGAGTGGTCAAGACGAGGAGCCGAGGGAGGGGGGAGTGGGTGGGGAGCAGCCAGGCCCTCATTGTCTCGACACACCCTCACAGGACGGATTACAAAATGGCATCCCTCTATCCAACCGCAGGTAGGCATGCGGGATAATAGTCAGGGATAGAGCTGATTGAAGGAGAACGGCAGAGACTCCTCTCCCAGGACTTCAAAGTAATGCCAAAGTAATACCGAGCCTGGGGGGGGGGGAGGAATCCGGGTTTAATGATTTGCGAGTCTCACACTAGTCACGCAGGCTGCTAGTGGCGCATGCGCATCATGCATTCCCGAAACCTCCCAGAACAAAAAAAACGTGATTTGCATTGCATACGACGCGCTGTGCCTCCCCATCGGCCATATATAGATAATGTTGAACCGGTCGCTAGGTGGCGCCATTGCATGGAGAAACGCTATAACTGTATCACGTACATCAATCAGATATAGTGCTAGTAGTTGAGAAAGTCATATCTTCTTAATCATATCGACTAAGTCATATCGACTAGCTAGGGCTTCTTAACGCACGTTTTACATTGTAGTATGTGAATTGGACGTTTCGTACTCATCTGCTGTACTGTTGAAATATCTTACACTCTACGAATGTACGTTACTTCCTCCCCATGCACATACGGTTCTCTTACGCATGCGTCCTGGTGGTGATAAGCCTTTTAAATCGCAGGTAGTCCGGTAGACACCAGCCCCTACAAACCGGCAGTGTTGATACACACACTTCTGAGCTAAGCTCTTACGGAACATACTGATGCAGTTTACAGAAGGCCTGAACAGCGCTTAACATTCTATTAAATATGTCCAGCCCGAGCGAAAGGAGGGCATGGCAGTTTTTGCTACAAAGAATATCGGTTGAAAGTCAACGCGAAAACGCCGGCTTCAAAAGTCGATGTGCAACTAAAAGACGTGGATACATTTTGATCGGTTGTGCAATTTATATAAATTCAGGCCGGTCTAATATGATAATAATCACAGTCAAGATTATCGCCTTTTCGCCTTTTTCTAATGCGTTCACTTACCATTGATATTGTTGCGCTTGCAGTACATATAACAAAAAGTAAATTAGTGAATTAATTTAGTATGTATAAGTGAATAGAGAATAGATCAGTTAATTAAATTGGTAGTCATTTACAGATGCAGTTCCTCTGCGGAGACGAAATAAAATAAAATGCATACATATTCACGACGAATGACATACAGATTGCAATTAGTAAATACACAAAGAGAGTGAATATCTTTATATATAATCTTGTCAGGGCTTAGATATTACGCAAAAGCTAATACATATAATAATCATACGACGCATCAGTGAGTAACTGAGTCAGCAGGATAGCGTGCCGTATAATAAAACGTCACTGATATATTTACTTTAACAGAAGAAGGTGTATTATATGGTAAGATAATGCATTAAGAGGGTGAGCTGTGATCAGTTGTGGACGTGTAATGGGCCTGCAGGACATAATATTTAAGTAACGTAGTCGTCGCATTATTGTACGCACACTAACATCTGTGAAGCTGCTAGTAGCGTAAGGGCTTTATATAATAATACTGAAATATAACAGCCCGTAATTTAGAGAAAATTATTATTATGCTTAATATGGAAGCTCTAATTTACAAGCAATTGCCCATATTTGTCATTTAAAGCAAAAAAGGCACTTTCTTATGATAATGTTTAATAAAAAAAAGCTAATCTAGAAAATGTGTATTTCCATTAATACGTTTTCGAATGCTCACCTATATAATTTACGCATGTCGGATAGTGCCCGTTTCCACAATATAAGGAAGATACCAAGTCTACGGTGGTCTGCGCCTTTTCTAACTAAGACCTAAGATACCTGTTTCTAGAAGAACACCTAATATTACTCAATGATTTGTGAACACTTACTGTACAGCGTAATCAGGGTTGAGTAACAGAAGCTCGACCTCTATGAGCTAAGCTCTTATGTGTTTGATTCTGGCAATTGGCAGGAAAGTAGATTTCTGCGGAAAATAAAGACGCAAATAAAGTACAACAAAACACACCGGCGCACCACTATTGGCAATCTAATCTATTTTCGGATAGACCGTACGATTGCTTTTCATCTTTTCAATGTCGAAAGATCCGCATAAGCCAGCCAGTGTAACTCAAAACGTAAATGGCACGGACAGGCTTTTAGAGCGAGCGTCGGAAGCAGTTGCTGACAATATTTCGGAGCTTCCTTTTCAAAAGAAACCACCTTAAAACGAACTACTCACTAGGTTGGCTGTAGAGGAGTCTTTTCAGATTCGTCCGATCGAAAACTTGTTTCCTCGGTAGGCTGCACGACGGTGGCCAGTTGTCCCGATATATATATATATATATATATATATATATATATATATATATCGTTAAAAGACTTCGTTCTCTTCTAGTTAGGAGCGACTTTGACGACAAGCAACTGTGCTGCGGCACGAGTACACAGCAACAGCAACAATAACCTCAGCGACAAGACACAAGCACAGAGCCCTCCCTGGTTTGCGTCAACAGCATCCGGAAATGGTGGCAGCTGGCCGAAGCGCTGGACGCCACACGAACAAGTGCAGCTGGTGGTAGCGACGCTATTTGGCAAACCGTCTCAAGGATTGCTTTGTTACTCGCATTTCCCTTGGTAGAGTGAAGCTCTGTGAGGAGGCGGCGGCGGCACACCTTTGGGCTCCTTATGCCGTCCCTCATCGACCTCACCCGCTCTCCCTTTCCAAGGTAAAAATTGTGTCGCCTCCATTGAGATACTCAGGCTTATTGGTGACTCTGCGCCGCTTCAGTGAGCTAGTTGTATCGATAATTTAAGCCGACGCTCGCCAATGGTTAACTAAAATATCAAATACAAAAACGCCCGCGCGCCTTTTAGTGCCTCCAACTTCCCTCATACGATATCGAACATGTTAAATATGGGAGGTAGATACTCGCCGGGCCGCCAATCAGCAAACCATGATTTACTGAGCTTTTAGCTTCAACGGTCTGAATGATTTGTTTAGACTTTACTGATCGAAAGGGGTGCTTCTTAGTTGTTTTTCTGACTGTTAAGATTCGCCTGCACTTTTCTCTTGAGCGACTGTCATTGTTGCTCGTGGTACGCACTTTAAATACTGGGCAAGCAATACTTCAAACAATTGTGGAGAGTGAATAGTATGTCTTTATCTTAGCTGCCCTGGTGCGTCCCACGGGAGCCTTGTAAAGTAGAAACGATTCATTTTGATGTGCATACACTTGCTTAGTTGGTTAATCTACGCCTCAATCCTAATATGCAATCAGAACTTTCACTCAGGCCCCAGGTGCCCGTTTGGTATGGCGTCCCATTCGTAAGATGTTAAGATACTAAAGCTCTATTCCTTTCTTCTTCTATATTCCGTGTCGGTTTCTCCTACAAGCCACAAGATTCGGTGGCTTTCATGCCCCAAAAGATCGTGCCAGCTAGTACAAGGGCAGCCCAGATGCTAACCGTTTTGAAAATCATCGCAATCCGCAAAATAGAGATGCGTTAGGTCTCGCCCAAAAGCGCGCTGTTAGGGCCGGAGTCAATGCGGCGGCTTATGGCCATACCGAGACCGCTAATAGCATAATCGACTCAGCAACCGGCATAAGAAGACGTCGCCTCAATGATCGTGGTCCCAATGTGTTTGGCATTAACCGGCCAATGTGGTTTTAAACCCTGGTGGCTTTCTCTGCAACCAAGCGGAGGCGGGACGTACCTTGCAAGCTTCTATTCAGGTACATTACCCGAGATGGTGTGCTTCTCCGGGAGCGGGCATTAGCTTCGGGGGAAGACACCGTCTCAGGCCAATCACCAGAACTCACTCGCTTTTGGTCGGAGCCCGCTCTTCTCCTTCAGACGGAATTTTCGGCCGGGCGCCATTGGCTCCAAGTTCCAGTTGCTGGAGGGAGCCATCCTGTACAACAACTACAAGGCCATTCGCATACGTTAGTAACTTTGTTACATCTGTTAGATTAGGTAACGACTCGCTGTATTGCGGATCTTGGTTTTATTTCAACGACGCATTAGTGATACAATTCTGCTCACCTTTAATGCTTTATACATCCAGAGTGACCTGTGGGCACAAACCGTTTGTTACATAACTTTGTGGACTTTTTACTGGACGCCTTACTCACAAACAGGTGTTAATAAAGTAATTAATGAGTAACTGTCATCCGGTAAAATACAACATATTACAATATACATTGCAAGTAGATATCAAGGCAATCAGGTACTAGCAGGGAGCCCTATAGCACATTCAACGTTGCCTAACTTCACAGCGCAGAATAATTTAAAGCGTCTGCTTCTAAAATTAACGTGGAAAAGATCCTTTTCACGTCAATGTTCCTTGAAAACACTGTTCTTGTTTTTGCAAGTGATTTTTTAATGAAATATTCCTTGGATCTATTGAACTCTAGAAACATTTACACATGTTATGGTATTTTCGAACTGGGTTAGTTTTCTTCAGTCAGTTTCTGAAAAGTCAAACGACTTGTAGTCTTAATCATAGGAGAACCGTTCAGAGGGGCGAGCATTCGGGGTCTTAGTCCGACTCTGTAGTTATTTATGCGCTGTAATTCGAGCAAGGTCTTTTTATCTAGGTTGCGGTTAGTTCACCTATGATTGTTTTTCTTTGGAGTTTCTTTGGAGTGGGTCTTTGGAGTTTATCTAGACTCTATTTTTGAAAATCGAGAATGCGATAAATTGCATCATGGAAACCTTTTTTGGTTACTTGGTTTACGAAAGAAGGGTTTATGAACACACATAACGCAAATGACTCTTGACGTCATAATTACCGTACTCTCATTTGTCTATACATTTAAGTCAGTATTCCTATATTTTCCTTTGGGAAAGTGCATTTTTAGGGTGTTTTCTAAATTGCTCTAAGTATGCGTCGGGTGAAGTATAAGTTCTATAATTATAATGTAAATATCAACTAATGTGACAATAAACATTGACTAAATGAAAGATATAAATATTGCTAGAGATAGATAGCTACACAGAGTAGGCTGAACGGCTTAGTGCGTTCTATTTCACTAGTTGTTAGAGGCAAAATTCAACAAGTTCAGAGTAGATTAAATTGCCGGCGAGTATGAAAGCCTGGTGAAGAAGATGGAGGTCGCCGCACTTCGTACGGGGATTATCACACCGATAACGGAAAAGGTAGCACATTATACGGCGGTGGATCGGAGCCCGTTTTTGCAGCCAAAGCTACCATATATAAGCAAAAATGACGTGTGGGCACAGTATAGGATTCTAACTCATAAAACAGTGTCCATTTTTGCATGCGTTTCAATTATGGAAATGAAACACGGATGAACGTAAAACCTGAACCATTTCACCGCGCCACATGCACTCCGTTTAGGTGGCGAAAAGCGCGAAAAGATTGAGATTTACTGGAAGTCATTTCTTTCGATTTGTACTCATAACTCAAATGTGCGGCTGGGATAGTTTTTCAGTCATGAGTATGTGAGATACGATTCTTTGATAATCAGCTCGCAATAGCGATCCCGGTCGTGCAAAATGACTGTTCTCCTCATGCAGACGTAACCACTTAACAGCGTTGTTAGACGTGCTATATAGAATGCACATATTGTGAAGAGAAAACGTATTACTTGTTCATTTTACTCAGGGGTACCGTTAAGGGCTTTCAGATAGCCCACATGGCATACAGATATTGTAAAGGACGATATATTAGTAAGGCAGGTCAATCTCAGTGACTTGAATTTGTATTATAAAATGATCGTTAAAAGATGCCCGTTAAGTTATCACACTTTTTTCTAGCTCAGACATGATAACACTAGTTACTGCTATCAAGAAACGAGGGAAGTGGAACAAACTAGCACTGGTGGCTAATGGTGGATCTAGGTGCGTTACGTGCGTGATTCCATAAATCACCCAGAAGATCTGGTCATGTCTACGAATTTCATACAGGTACATATCGATAAGATTCTGGATAGATTTTGGTGTTTTCACGTGCGCGTGCATGAGCTATCAAGTTCAACTTACTTGTTTAGACCCTTATGTCCGTGCGTGAATGCAATCATGGGATATAAAGCGACTTACCGACACTGCTCTCAACACGTGCTGGTCTAAGTGATGCGATATTTTAATTACAGATAGACGGGTGACAACTCTGTAATCATAAGCTTGGACTTTTATACCGTATAGTTACAAAAAAAACTATTATTTATTATGCGATATAGAAAATATGCTTCTGTATAATCGTGCCATTTCCGTGCAACAGGCCTTACACAAATACAGGTTTTACTGCGCAATGGTTAATATTTTTATGTGAATCGGTCACATGTGAAACCGTGAGCAATTCCACAGTGATCACTCATATACCTAATAAATCAATTTTGATAGTGGGAGTAAGAATACTAAGCTCTTGTATAAAGAATATGCTTACGACTCAATGACCACGTGGTTAGGCCATCCAAGATGTTTGGTGCAGTAAGAGCCAAATGCACTTTGCTTGGCCTTTCCATTAAACATCTACTGTAGAAAACAACTGAGGCTGTGCCTAAAAGTCCTAGGAACCAAATATGCCTATCAAATGTTATAGATTTTGTATTAAAATGGTCGTCATGAAATGCGCATTTGCCCAAATGTGTTTGTCTTGAGCGGTGTGAATGGTCGTGGAGTTATGATTTTAACCCATTGGGCGTGCATCTTCTATATATATATATAAATATATATATTTTATATGCCTTCTTCGGGAAGCAGAATTTTTGCGAACACGACTATGTGCTTAGTTTTTGTATAGGATATCTGTTTGTCTCGCAATTGCACATTGTCTTCTTCTATGTCGGGCGACAACACGGATCTTACTAATATCACTCCCACTCCAAAATAAGATTTCTAAGAGACCATATTCCATCATTGGAAAAATATTTACATTAACGAGCTCTACAACTTTCTATATTGCTTTTAATTTTTTTTCCTGGAGACCCTATATATATATGTATATATAAATATATATATATATATATATATATATGTGTAAATGTTCAGGTATGCCGCTCAAACTTTGTTATGTGCTGCTTGGTCTATTTCCGCCATAAGGTCGACAAAGGCGTTTGGAATGCTTCGTGCGACGACAGAGTCTGCGTGTTACGGCGGCGCCCCTCCCCCCCCCCCCCCCCCGCCTCTGTGTCTACGGCTGCTGGCGTCTGCGTTGATGGTTCAGTCAGTCAACCAGTCAGTCAGTCAGTGTTTACTCGTATCGCTGCCCTGCTTATATGTATGCAAAGTAGTTCTTTCTCTCTCTGTGCTCTCGCTTCTCGAGTGTCGCCAGCCACACGACCCATAGGATGGCTGGAGCAAACGAGGCCTGGTCGCCGGGCTGTCTGGTTCAACCAATCGTTCGTTCATTCATTCATTCAGCGTTCATTTGGACGCAGACGCAGAGGGGAGGCGTAGTGTCAACGTGCCAAGCCGATCACGACCAGATTTGGTGCGTCGTCGTGGTTGTCGTCGCCACCGTTTCTTTTTTATTCGACCACTTACAGCTTCTCGCAATACGCGTGTCTACGTGAATGTATGTTCATCCACGTGTGTCTATGTAAGCTCGTGTGTGCGCGCACCCGATGCGTGCGTTTATGCCAGAGCAAAGCGAGATGGTGCAGGACACGTATAAGTGACATCTTGGCCCTTGCGAAGAGATCACTGCACACTGCCTCTCTCGAATAACATGCCGCTAGCAGCTGGGTGTATAATTGTATAATATGTATAATTGTTCATGTTATATGCATACTCAATATGAGTGAAATAAATACGATGATGAATAAGTGACATCTTGCGTTTGGACCTCTAGCGTTCAGTTATCGAAATGCATCCGATTCGGTTCAGTAGCTATTGTCGTGAATCTGACACAGTGTTTAAAGGACTGTGTTTGCTGAATGATGATAAGAAATATACCAGCGCACCAGTCAGTGTGAAATCGACGAAAATGACTCGGCTATTAAGCCTGCCGGATGCCGAACCGACTCTAGCATACCAGAATATGAGAAAATGTGCCGCGAATACTAGTATATATATATATATATATATATATATGTTTCACAGTTTTAGAATTTCTCCGTGCGAATCTGTCGAGTGCACCATCGAACCCCCAATAACGAAAACACTTAGCAAGTAGGATTCGACGCAATGCAGACCGAGTGCTTGAGTCGCGTGCCATTAAGCGGAGTTGTGCCAAATGCTCTCGTCATACGCTTGAGTGAAGAGCAAGAAATAGCAATTGAGTTCTGCTTTACTGCAAATCAGACTTTGGCAAATTCAATTTACATTACGGATTATTGGTGAATATGCATCATACAGCGCTTTAGCCCACGTAATGAAACTACATAATAGCATTCATTATAAAACAAATACATCAAGACATATCAAAATATATAAACAATAAAGGTTCTACAAGACGACATTATAATCACGAGCCAACAATGAATCATGACTGAGTCCACGTTGCAATAGACACAATGCACACAACGATGCGTAAAAACTTTAAACTTTAACAGCCATATACAAAACAATACTATGCGTTCAGTTTTGGAGGGCTGTTGCTTGTGTCATCTTATAGTATACCAAAACAAAATGTTGGCTAAAACAGATATTAATAATATGTTGTTTGCTTAAATATTCGCAATCTTAAAAACTAGGTAACTATCTCGCGCTACCTTAAAACTTTACTTACTAGTCTGTAAAAGATCCACGTGATGTACTTGGTCTCCCGTATGGGGCTTGTTGGTACTTGTTTTCTCCTTGTATTGTGGGTTTGATTGCCCTGATCAGTCTGACAGAGCACACAGGTTGAACTGATCGCCTTATTGGTTCTGTGTAGGGACACCTGGAAGCACCCTTGACATATCAGCATCGATATGAGGTGAGTGCACGATAAGTTTCTCATGAGCCCAGAAGCGTAGATAATGTCACCAATCACTAAAGTATAATTTGGCTTTCGGCTTTGTTATATTTACGTATTTGTTAAAAATCGCCTTGCTTGGGCATGTAAACATAGAATATATGGCATACAGGGTAGAATCGTGATATGAGCATTTTCGCTGGAACTGAAAACGCAACACGAATTGAGTACAATCTATACAGGGGTCATGAACCGCCACAACGGCAGCATGTTCAGTTAGTCTCTAAGTTAATTACAATTACAATTATGTTTATTTCACTCAAATTGAGTATAATATACATTTCAAAATGTTTCTTCATGAAGCTCTATCTTCTTCACGCTTCCGACGAGAGAAGTAGTGCAACGATTTTCGGTCCAGCGCTGTGCATTCCACTGCATGGTCTCTAGGTTATTGAAACGTCTTGAAACGGCAGACCACAAAACCTATTTAACTTGTAGAAGCGTAATATGCTTTTTAGCATTAAATTGGAGAGACATATTTTAGAAAAAGATTTTCCAAAAACGTAGCTCTTAAGCAATGAGAATGTGGTCAGGATGACTCCGAGCACTGCTGCCAAGAATGAATTCTTAGAATCTCGTTTCTCGGCCAACGAGCCTGAGGGGTCGGTTAGCACTACCAAGAAACCCTGTTTTCAATTTTTTAGTTTTTCAATTTCAATTAAATTATATATATTTCACTTAAATTGAGTATAATATACAGTTCAAGATGTTTCTTCATAATACTCTATCTTCTTCACGCTTTCGGCGAGAGATGTAGTGCAACGATGTTTTGTCCAACGCTGTGCACTCCACTGCATGGTACTTGGCACACCTCTGCAGGCAGAACCGGCAGGTGCACAACTCGTACTCCTCGTGAAAGGCTGCGTTTGAACATACAAGGTAGTGATACCCAAGATACCCATGCACTATGTATTTGGTATTTACGTGGCGACTGTCACATGCAGGACCAGACCAAAGATGCACGGCATTGAAAACGTCCAAACCATTGACCTACCGCCTGGCCTGTTCGACTTTAGCTTCCCATTCAGAAATGAAACATTCGTATGGTACTGTACGCGGCATCTTCAGCCTTAGTCGGATTGTTTCAGTAGCGGGTGGACAATCTGACATGAGAGAAATCCTGTTTTCGCCACGGAGCAAACAAATCGACTATATGCCCTCCGAAACCCAATCTCCACGAGTGGATTATCAAAATAATGCAGGACCTCGAGGAGCCCAGAATTGAATATGACTCAGAGCACCACAGCTGGCGGACGCAACAAATCACGGCAAACACCCAAACTAGTGTCATGCCAATTCAACTTTTAAGGATCTGAAGCATCCAGATTATGTAGCCAATGGTCAATGATTCAATGTCGTTGTTTTAACAGAAGCATTTTCGGTCCAACGCTTCGATGTCCCAAGTAATTACAGTTTCTATTGCCGCTGACAAGCATGGTGGCATGCGTCTGCGCCTCGCGACCGGAGGAGACACATAGGTGCCCAGGGTTCGAGCCCCACCGTTGCACATTTGTATTTATGGGGATTCGTCTATGAAGCAATGCGAAAAGCAGTCCCATGGACGTTAAATCTTGGCTGAGAGTCAGCCCCGAAAAGATTTAGTTTCCATTGCCGCTCTCAACGAATCGCTGACGGTCGTCCCACGGGTGACGTATACGTTCTTAGTTGTCCACGACTTGGGAACATGATTTTGCTTTATGCAGAGAATAAAGTCGTGCTCCTTTCGTCATCCAGGTTTTTGTCGATTGCTATGGATAGCAGTGAAAACTCGGAAAGTGGTGACGGACATCCTCTTAGAGTCTATTTTAAGGCTTACGGTTTGTGGGTGTGTATCGATAGGGCACGGCTACGCATTATGTAATGTCAACGCCAACCAGCAGCGGGTTCGCTTTGCGCGCTCAATAATTAACATTTTAGCAACTTCAGCCTCTCCGGTGGTAAGGCGCACGCGAATGCACCACGTCACTGGACTCGACTTTTTTTTTTACTGTGTGACATATACAAACGGAAATTAAGAACCACCTCTTATTTTTTGTCAGGGAATTTATCAAACTGATTAATACTATTAAACACGCATCGGCGTGGGAAACGCCTAGATAATTAAAGTGTTATTTTACTGTAATATATATTCGCTGACTATATAACCACGACAGGCTGCGAAACGGCTCCCTTAATGAGGCCATCGCTTAGCTTACCAGCTTCCTTCTAAACTCAGCTCCGAAACCGCCATCAACTCTCTGTGTTGGTATAGTAGAACGAGAGAGAGAGAGCTATTTACTCAATCTGAACAGAGTAGTCTGCATGTTTGCGGGCTCAGCATCCTTTAACGATTCATTGAATAACTGGTAAACCGCTTTAATTTACCGCAAACAGTTGCCCTGGGATCACCACAACGTATCACCACAACGACTGTACCAAATCGGTGTCGCTCTCGTGTTTACATAGCCAAACATTAGTGCATTTTATTAAAAAAACTTGACATCGCCGAGAATCAATGTGATTGGTAATGGTATATACGCTCACGGGGAGCCTACGTTTACCTTATATCAATGCTGATACTGTCAACGGTGTGTTCGATTGTTCTTGTTTAGAACCAGGAAGTTATCAGGTTTAACCTGCGTGCTCTGTTAAACTGACCGGAAGGGGTTTACAACTCCAAGTTTATTAAATATGAGATGTTCTCTATCGTATACACGTTTTCCAAGACCGGTCAGGTTAAAACCTACAAGAGACAAACATTTCTGGTTCGACCACAACCGGATAATATAGAAATCATTTTTAAACCTAGATTGCGAGAAGGTTCTTCCACATAGTATATGCCTTATACAAATTTGAAAAACAAATTACTATGTTAGATTATAACATTTCTCCCATGTATGCCGTAATAAGAAGCAAGATAATGTCAATTTTATAAGTATCTCATATATTAAAATTAAAAATGTTAGCACGTTGGATGTATATCTCATAAAAATGAGAACGAAGTAGAATAATCACAAAAGTATTTTATGACACCTATTATCGCCTTGTTGGTGATCAGCTGTTGAACCAGCAAGTCGCATCGCTTGCGAGCTCTGTCTAAAGCAAGTCATACCTGTGTAATTGTGGTGTTTTCTTAGCAACGGTGACCAAAGACGACAGTGAGCAGTTCCCGGGATATAATGTGCAACACATCATCTCTTTAGTGCTTGAATTACTGCAACCGACATCCAACTACGGCACCTCCACATTACATTGGCGGTAGACTGCTATTAAACGATTGTAATCGATCGTTCGAAAATTCGTAATCGATTCAGCAACATCTGTGGTTTAACACTGAACTTGAAAGCCAACATCGTTTCACCCAAGCACTTGTTAAATAGCACAACCAACCGCGCTACGACTTGCAACGGCAGCGACGACAGCAACAACGGCAACAGCAACAACAACAACGACGACGACAACGACAACAACAACATCGTCATCAACATCATCCTACTTGACTGACGCGTGAAGCCGTCAACGACACCTGCCGGCCACTCTGTGCTTTGTTGTTGTTCTATTTCTACCCTCTCCCGCCCCTCCTCCGCAGTCTGCTCTCTAAGCTTGTCGCGCCTATTGAAACGGGATGGAGGCTAAGCATTGTACGGTTTGTTCTAAGCCAATTTCCCAAGGGCTGATGCATGTTTCATGTAGCAGTTGTGCGCGAAATGTGCACCTCACCTGTACAGGCGTTCAGCTCAGGGAAGGGGAGAACTGGGTATGCACTCTTTGCAAAGCTGTTGGAGAGTTTAATGACACTGGCTTACTGCCCGTAATTGATTCTGTCGTAAAAAGCTCACAAAACGGAGAGCTATCCACGGTGTTAGCGTGGCTATTCAAGCGAGTGTGCGTTCTCACCAGGGAAGTGGATGCCTGCAAGCAGCATTGCAATGCACCGCCGGCAACACTCGCATCTACAACAGCGCCGGAAACAATGGAACCGGCGATAAGAAGATCTATAATAATTGGGGATATGCTTCTTAAGGGTTGCCAGAAGCAACTATCGCTACTCAAGAGGTTCAAAGATCTTCATATTTCACTTCGACCATTCAGTAATGATCTCAAGCAGATGTTTACTGACACATTGCAGGCCATGAGTGACACCTCGGACCCGCTACAAGTTGTCATTCATGCAGGGCATGCAGAGTGCATTAAACTAGAAACTGACGAGGCGCTGGCTTTCTACGAAGGCTTCCTAGTTGAGGCGAGAAACAAACACCCTGGGCACTCTCTTGTCCTGGTGTCAACTCCTGTTTACAGCCAAGAGTGTAAGCGTTTCAACAACGGACTTGCCAGCCTTGCTTACAAGTTTAACGTACAGACCAAGTTTTTAGACATAACTAATATACAGGCAGCAACAGGATTATCTCAAGTATTCAGATACGACGAGATTTCGGCGAATAAGATTGCGAACGTTCTAGTGCGATATTCATGTAAATTTGTTGGAGTGAAGAATCCCTTGCCGTCCTTGCTGCGCACTTCGAAGAAGACCTCCAACGTCAACAAAGTTGTTCACAAACAACAGACAGCAGTGTCAGCGGCAAGCAACGACGTCAAGAAACTGCCAAACCGCCAGATTCGTAATGGCAAACAAAGTCTTCAAGTGCAGCAACGACAAACTAATAACAGAGAAACCAGAATCAACAGGCAAAACGCTAAAAACAACAACAGCCACTGGCAGCAGCAACGTAGACCGAACATCACTCGGACCAATCGTAATGATAATCGAGAGCGTAACCCGGGTAATTTGTTGGGGATTCCCCCAATGATGACCAACCCCTACCTCTCATACAATCCGTTCGCTGCTCTATCCGAGAATTACTGGATGGGCATGGGCCAGTACCCATTCCAACTGCAGCGCCCTCCCGTGCGAGGCAGACGTTGGAATTAAACATAATGCAGTGGAATATCGAGGGTGCCAAAACAGGTCTAGATCTTCTCCCGCACGCAGAATTATCCGCGTTTGACATTGTTATTTTAACTGAGACATGGTCTACAAAAAGCATAAACGTGAATGGATTTTACACTGCTGAGTGTCTGGCACAACACGCAGCAGGACCAGGAAGACCAAGTGGGGGCGTAGCTGTTTTGTACAATGGCAGATCTGGTGAAGTAACAATTCAGTATAATGATGACAACTGTGTCATTTTAAGTACCGATAAATGTAATGTCGTTGCCATGTACTCAAGTCCCGCGGAGAGAATAATAGATCTGCTCGATAAGCTGTGTCGGTCGCTCGATTCAGTTGATCTACGAAAATCAACTCTACTCTGTGGTGACTTAAACTGCCCAATAGATAAACCCAGCAATAGTAGGTGCAGATCGCTGATCAACACCTTACATGATCGAGGTCTGTGGCTTGTCACCTCTCCGGATGTGCATACATTTGTGGGATTACAAGGTAGATCAACGATCGATATATTTGCAACCAACATGGAAGAGACCTCCGTGACGTATCACGGCGTGCTGTCGCAACTAACAGCTTTCGGAGCCAAATCGCATCTTCCGGTTGGACTCAGTGCGCGGATGCCGGCGGAATCTCTAGTTCAACGGAGATTAAAATGGTCGAAGTCGCTAGACATTAATCGTCTTGTTCAATGTTCCCGAGAAATCTTGCCGCCTCCAAAAGTTTTCGGTTGATGAGTACGCCAGTCGAATTGTTTCAGTCATACGACAAAGCGTCTGCGAAAAGCGATCCAGGCGCAGCGTACCTTGGATGAACACAGAGCTGCATAAGTTTAAGCATTATGTTGTCCAAGCTTATATTCTATCTCGATTACAAGACATTATGTTGCCGTTATATCAATGGCTCAACAGGGCATACAAACAAATGATCAAGTCAGCCAAAAGGGACTATGCTCTGAATAAAGAAAATCGTCTCATTCTGGAAGCCATGAAACAACCGTATAAATGGATTAAAAGCGAATCCCGGAATGTCGCTTGCCCTATCCCATCTAAGGAGTTAAGAGCGTACTTTGGGCAGATGTACGCAATCGATAATACCATCCCAGAAAACGTTCCTGAGCTTATTTCTGTGTGGGATGAGATGACTATACAAGCCCGAGAGGGTATCTTGGCTGAGATAACTAAAGATGATGTTATCAACGCCATACTGAATTCAAAATCTCGTAAAGCACCAGGTCCAGATCAAGTGCAAAATGAACACCTGCACCAAGTTATGTTGCTGGTTCCCGCCATACACGCTCTATTCAACAAGATACAAGAATATGCATCCTTGCCCTCGTCTTGGAGGGAAATAATTTTGAGTGTCATACCGAAAGGGAAAGGTAACCCGCTCTCCCCGTCATCTTGGCGTGGTATTGCGAAGAAAAGTGTTGTGTACAAGCTTTTAGCTAGTATATTAACTAAGCGACTGGAGGCGTTTCTCGACGACGTGGATGACTTGCCGGAAGAGCAGCATGGATTTAGAAGAGGAAAGTCGACGATGACTGCTTGCTCCGTGCTTCTCGGCGAGATTCGGGCAAATCTTTCACAAAAACGGTTACCGCTCTACGCCGTTTTTGTAGACTTTAAATCGGCCTTTGACACAGCGTCGCGGAAACTGATTGTGGCTAAGCTGGCATATCTCGGAGTACCGCTCACATTTCTTCAGCTGATTGCCTCAATCCTTCAACAGGGCACAGTTGTTCTCGATGACGGAGTGTCTGAGCACGAGCCTTTGGTTCAAACAACAGGGGTTGCTCAGGGGGACAATCTCAGTCCTCTCCTATTCTCTGTTCTGGTTTCGGATTTACCATCAATAATCACTAAACGACACAAGTTCGTCAAAGTGTTGCTCTATGCCGACGATTTGGTCCTGTTTTCCAGAAGCCGTTTTCACACTCAGCAGGCGCTCGCAACTCTGCAGAAGTATGTGAATGCTAATGGCCTGGTTATAAATGTGAGTAAAACAAAGGCTATTAAATTCAGGGGAGGCGGTCGGCTGGCTAGCGATGATGGGCTTCACCTTCAAGGAAACCCTGTCGAGTACGTAAAACATTTCGCCTACCTCGGCGTCGAGTTAACAACCACTGGGTTGTGTTTTACGCGACATATCAAAGAAAGAATCCGTAAGGGTTTTATGGCATTTCACAGTATTCAAAATCCAGTGCGGCTGTCGTTACAGGCAGCCTTGCAGCTATTTGATATAAAAATAGGCCCCACAGCTGGGTATGGAATACAAGTGATATGGCCACACCTCAGCGCAGCGAACCTCGCTGATCTCGGCAGACTTAAAGCTGCATTCCTCAAGCGTACCCTGGGTGTCCACAGAACAAGCCGCAACCGACTTGTCTACCTGGCGGCTGGAACACCTCTCTTCACAGAAACTTTGCAGCGAAGCTTCAACCTGCCTCACACTGAAGCATTTAGGCAGCACATCCAGAATTGGGAGGCGAAACTAGCTGATGTCGATCCAGCCTTCTTTATGACGCCTGCCCTCACCTCGGACACGTGGAAGGATCCCAATATGGCAAATCGTCATCTTACCCTTCGATTCGCTATGCATGGTTTTCACCATAAAATTTGTGTTCGACCTGGCCACCATGAAGCTGACGAATCATGCTCTTGTCAACGTTGCGGCCATCAGTGCACAACATATCATTTACTTGAATGCTCCAATCCGGTTTCTGTAAACCGTCTAATGTAACAAAACATAATACCTACTATTTGGTCAATAAACTTGAATAAGTATTATCGCCTTGTCCGTAATCTAGTCTACAGAAAATTATATGTATATGAATGCATTCATCATATCGTGCCACCTGTTTATAAATTCGAATTGTATAGAAATCTGCCGCCTGAGTTGCCAACTACTTGAACGAATTACATGGCTTCGTTATTTTTGTCGTAGCAGTCACTATCAAGACTCTTCTTTAAGTGCAAGAATAAATTATAAACTGCGTTATAATATTCACAAACTAAAGCTGTGCCATACTCGTGGTCGTGTTGTTTCACGACAATTATCGTCCATAGGTGGCTTATCAACATTATGGTCTCATCGCGCATTAGGGCTGATAACACTTTGATCACCCTCCGTGTAGGCCAACTCTAACGCCCAATAATTAAGGTTTCCTTCCCTTGCCCATTGAAGTAAGTCAGGTCCAACGTTGTTTTCCGAGAGAAGAGTGCGGGCCCAGAACAGGTGTACTATGAGTACTGGGTGCAATCTGACCCACTCTTAGCAAATCATCTTTGTGATTTCAAAGACGAGGATGTCAACAAGATCATGAAGAGGGGATACATGCCAGGAGCCTAGCACATTGCCAGGCTTTCTCTGCTATTTAAGGTCACGCATGGTCACACACTCAAAGTATACTGCGGTGTGGTACTGAAAGGACGCTAAATAACTTATTCTGCATTTTTTTTATAAAACGGATCAGGTACGTGGTCGACCAGACCCTTCTGCCCGAGCAATTCGGCTTCCGGAGTGGTCGGATACCCCATGATGCAATTAATGTACTTCAGTCAGAGGTAAAGCGAGCTGTGACAAGACCCGGATTTTATTTGTATACAGTCTATATAAACTGCGTCAAAGCCTTCGACAGAGCACCTCGAGATCTGCTGGTGATGTCATTCCGGGTTGGTGGCTCTCTTCTAAGCGTAATTTTAAGCTTTTTTGATGCGCATACCTTACTGGCACAGGGTGAGCAGGAAATATTACGGGTAAGGCAAAATTTGGGAATCCCGCAAGAGGACCCACTTAGCTGCGTCTCCTTAAGTCTTGACATAATGGTCGCTCATTACGACCTGGGTGCCAGCAAGCGCATCACTTCTCTGGCAGAGGTGTTCTATGTCTCAAGGGGCTGGAAACGCCATGAAGACCAAGGCTGTGAAATTCAGAAGATGGGTCACTTAGGTGCCAAATACATTGTACGTCACGGCGGCCAATCTTTGAAATTCGTCACCTCTTTTCGGTATTCGGGACTTTGGCTCCATTAAACTGGAATAACCTTCACAGCGCACATTGATGGTACAGTGTGCGCAGCCCTAGTCTTTTTTAATGTATATGTAGGGAACGTACAATGACTATCCATCCCAACGGCAGTGGCACTTTTTCACCTCAAAATTGCTCTAAGGCTAATCTATGGTCTTGACAGAGTGTGTGAACAACTTATGTAGGCCAATTTTGGTTTGCCTGAAAGGTGTTTCACAATCTACATGACGTGAGTACCTTGCGTGTCAATTGATCAATCAAAATTGAAGCCGCTTTGTGTATCTGATATCAGGCTATCTACAGGTTGATAAGGTAATTCGATTGAGGTCGAAAGCACGAGCACAGTACCATTCGAAAGCTTTACCTCGAAATGAGAAAATAAAATGAAACAAGTCCGACGAGAGGTTGGAGACCTGGATATTTTTAGTGCCTCTCATCTCTGGTTTAGCCTTGCATGTGACAATCGCCACATCTATACCAGATACAAAGTTCATGGCTAGCATTACTTGGTCTAATAAATGTGAGATAGCTGTCAGTCTCTTGGCGGAATTGCATCCTGCGGCCAGACCTCTGGCTGCCGTCTTCTGAACAGTCTGTCGGAAGACATACACCTAGCAGAAGAAAACGTTCCTTGAGTAACAAGAGACCGTACTCCTATCAGACGCAGAGAAAGCGCCATACAAATGGCTCACTCGCGGTGGACAGACATCATGCCCTATTGGCTACGTCGCACTCGTGGGGCACTTCACTAAAATGTGTGCCCCAAGTGACACAATCTCACGCGTTGTACCGTTATTCGCTGCTGTTTGAGACGAAGAGACTACAGAGCAGCCTAACGAGCTCGTCAAGGATTTCTCCATAAGAGAAGTCTTGCAAGCTCTGAAGGGGCTCTGCTCAAATAAGGCCTCCGGACCGAACGGTATTCGGAACGAACATCTGAAAGGATTGCTTCTGTTCGCGCCGTATTGGACAGCCTTATTTAACGAATGCTTTAACTCCCACTCAGTGGCGAAATGTTACGCTACTGGTGATCCCGAAAGGCAAAAGCGACCCAACTCACCCGTCGGCCTGGCGGGGCATTGCTAATAAAAGCGTATGCTCGCGTGCTCAACATGCTGGCAGAGGTTGGCGTTCCTTATAAAATTCTCAATCTCGTGGAAGCAGTTTTACAGAAGAGCCGTGTGACTATCGACGATGGTGTCTCGGAATTGCCAGCGTTTTCGCAAACAAGCGGTCTCGCTCAAGGGGACAATCTGAGCTCTGTACTCCTGAAAGACCTTCCGAAACAAATACGAGGATCAAGAGATCTCGTCAAGGTGCTACTGTACGCAGACGATTTAGCTATTTATGGGAGAAGTCGTTTTTAAGTTAGACAAGCGCTCGCGAGGCTGAACACAGCCGTCACGGGCCTCGGCCAAACAATTAACCTTGTTAAAACGGAAGCACTTAAATTTCGAAGAGGGGGCAGAATTACACGGGGCGATACTCTTCACATTGGAAGCTACCCTCTTGCCTATGTGAAAAATGTTTTTTATTTGGGGCTTACACTGCCGTACAACGGGTGTTTTCAAGGCATGTTATGGAAAGATGCAGAAAGGCCCTGATAGCGGCAACGTCTATCAAAAGTCCACAGCATCTATGCCTCGTTACAGCCACCCGCCTCTTTGACGTGAAAGTTGCTCCTGTCGCCACTTACGGAATTGACTTAATGGTTTATTAACCCCCAGGTTGGGTACATTTTAAATAAGTACATCAGTCTGAATCAGTGTTTTTTCTGCGTCACCGGATCTTCCCTCATCTTGCGAGTTCAGCTATTGATTGCACTGCTGGACATGCTGCGGCGTGGTATCACAATGGCCTAAGCATCTCGCGCACCTAGAACACTCCTGAGGATTGTGGAATTCTTGTGTGCTGCATAACACGTGATGGAACCCGTGGGCTGCAAATGCCGTAGTTAGATGCCTATTCTTATATCCGGCTGCTCGCCAGGTTGTACTCCTCATCGCTATCGTCGTGTATATTCCTATGTCTATATCCTTTCATTTTCCCCCCACTTCGTGTAGGCCACGAAGGCCGTCGTCTTAGGTAAACCCCGTTTTACTTGTAATTCCTGTGTCATTAGAGCCCCCCTTCTAATATATGAACTATTCTATTCCTACAAGAGTTAGCTAACCCCAAAACTTGAACAATTGAAAAATGGACTTAATATAGGACCATCTGACCGTGAGAAACCTGGATCAACTAAAGCAAGCAAAAGCAGTCTTTGTCAAACGAACCCTAGGGCTCCACACGTCAACGCGCAACCGACTCGTTTACCTACTCGCGGATTGTCCGCTCCTCACGGAAGATTTGAGGCGTCGTTTTAACTTGCCCCGCGGCTTTTGACGAATGCATTGGAAGATGGGAAGTAAAGATGGCCGAAGTAAAAATGGCTTAGTGGCAAAAGCCTCTGCCTTGCATTCGGGATGACTGGGTTCGAGACCCAGACCGGCCACTCTTAAATTGGTTTGCATTGTTTCCAATTTAGACAAGGTAAATGCCGGAGTGGATTAAAAATTAGCCATGACATGAAAAAAACCGTACACGGGCAATAGCCTTACGGAAAATCATAAAAAAAAGTTGATCCAGAATTTTTTAACACCGGCGCAATGAGAAACGCGGAGTGGAAGGGACCGGGCTGTACTAACAGACATGTGATAACACGATACGCTGTGCATGGTTTCCACCACACCCTATGCAGACGGTCTGAGTATCAGGACGAGTATGACAACTGTGTTTGTAAAGGCTGCGGGGAAGTCTGCACTAGATATCATGCTGCAGAATGCCCCTTTGTGCAATCACTGAATGAATTAGCCCGCTTATGAGGGCTTTTTATCCTAGCATATACTTGTACCACGTTGAGAGTTGTTATGTTGTTGTTATAGTACTACTATTTAGTTTCCCATTTTATCTGTTATATGTCGTTGATATGCTACTCAACATGAGCGAACAAGTATAATGAGTTTAAACATTTGGTTTAACCGGTTAGCCTACTGTAAATTGGAAGAAGCCGATTCGAGCTGACTACGCAGCGAGGCCAGGAAAAGCAAAATGCTTTCGTCTTAGAAGTTCTTAGCAATTCATTTACACGGCCCTACGGTTCCATGATTCGCCCAGATTACGCGAGCGTTGTTTTGCAGCACTTTAACACACAATTAGTTACAGTATATACACGAGTCTACCAGTGCTATGCACAGTTACAAAAATGTTTTGTAAGAAACCAGGAAAGCTCGTATTCTTGGCGTGTAAACTGCCTTGCTTCGTAATATTTCGTAATTCACTGCGTTCCTCTCTCGTAGACCCCAGCCGTTACTGTCCGCAGTCAACCGTAGTAGGGTCGACGCCCATATAGCATACTTAACGTCAGCAGCTAGTCAACACTGTAATTAGCGGCTCATTTGCATCTGCTCGTGTGACGGTGGAAGAAATCTGACGACAGACTGCCCTGCCCGATACTGTCCTTATGGCCACAGTCCTTAGGCCACTGTGCTGGTCTACGCAGCATACCGCTCGTCTTAATTTATGACACTACTTTATTGTGTAAAGAAAAAAAGAACGCGATTATAATGTGACACTCCAAATAAACATAAAAATAACTTATAAATTATTCAGTTCTACATTTGTAATAACTAAACTAAGTGCGGTTAATGTCCGTAAGTTATTAGAAATTGTTAAAGAGGCGTTGCAAATTTCTTAGGAAATAGGCAGCTATTCAGGATTTTAATTATTAAAAGCGGTTTAGTTATAGACATATGCCGATAACATTTTAGCATATACAGTGGCCTGTGGCAAATCTGCAGGAAAAGAGCCGGCTCTAATAAAGTTCTAACAATACTATTTTTATAGTCTATTTTGCTGTACTCTGTTAACTTTTCTATTGAACGCAGTCTTCGAGACATCAACGATTTTGTTTCTCAAACTGCTAGACTTTGCGTATAACAAAAATAGCTTCATGCATAATTTGTACTTAATAATTGTGTATCAATGTTAGCGGGAACGCAAAGTACAGTCTAAAATTACTGCACAAACAGAGTGGTTTTAAGTAAAGCAAGTGTCATTACAGAAAAGGTAAGGGATGTTAAAGTCTAATTGCACTGATCTTAAAAATCTAGCTCTTGCAACTGTTTAGAAGCACCGGCGGCTAATTCCTCAGGTCACTGGTCAGGTGGTTGGGCAAAATCGTAAAAAGAAGAAATGGAGCAGCTAAACCATCGGCGCCTTAAAGCGAAGCCAATCACAGGTTGAACGCCTTCGCGAGTCCCTGCCTAGAATTGAATCTGTTCTTTGCAAGTTTACTGGAAATAATAAAGGCTTTTAATAATCTACTGTAGAGAGTAATTCTGGAGACTCTCTAAAGCAAAAATATTTCTCTTTGACTACGAAATCGTCCTGCCATTTAGGTAGTTGGAACTGTTCTTAAAATGAGAGAATGGGCGCCACAAAGCTACATTGGTCCCGTTCTATGGAGCATAACCTACGACGACTTGTTGCGACGGAGGGATCTCCCCCTAGGAGTTAACCTTGTCTACGCTGACGACCTGCTACAGTCGTGCGAACGAGGCACTCGCTGACACCGCCCGCTGGATGCAGAAGGCGGAGCTTCTTCTTGCCCCTGCCAAGGGCGAGGCGATTCTAGTGGGCCGGGGGAAATGCCCTGTTTGTCGTCTTCACTGAGAACACCAGAAGACCGCACTCGTTAACAACGTGAGGTACTTCAGGCGGTATTTCTTGATAAGGGTCGCCGTAATACTGAACACGTACGGCAGGTGACGCCGAGAGCAACAAAGCCTAAGAAGCAATAACTTTGCACGACTCGTGACCTATACCTATGGACCACGGCAGCTGAGAAGACGTATCATTATATACGCGGGCGAGTGGGTTGCCCTATACGGAGCTCCAGCCTGGCCAACCTGCACGCTAAAATTCACCGCGAACAGGACCCACCTGCGTTGGGCCCAGAGCGTCGGAACCATCAAGATGAATGCAGCATAGAGGACGGTTAGCGCAGCGGCCGGCGGAAGAACTCACATTCTACACCACTCAGGCTATCACTGGCTTGTGGCTTATCACCGCGCACTAATTTAAGGGCAAATCAGTCCTGGATGTCCTGAACTGGAAGGCGCGTGCCCAAACGACGGCCTGCTTGAGATTTCGCAGCGGATTAGCCGTCTCGCGGAGGCAAATACAATCCGAGTGTCGGAGCCTGAACAAATTGTTTCCCAGAAGAAGAAGTGCGGGTGGTGGATCGACCAGAAACAGCCCAGAGAAGCAGGATGTACGCATGGAGGTAATGCAATGCCTCCAAAATCCACAAACGAACGGCAGCGGAAAAATGCTAAACTAACGCGAATAGGAAGCACAGTTCTCTTCAAGCAGAAAGTGCAGACGTAGACCCGAGTGACCTAACACTGTGTGAAAACCGTGTATTGCCCATGAAGGCTTTCCTGTTTGGAGGGCTTTAACCTAACGTCGGCAGAACAGCTGCGCGGTTGGCAAACCGGAAGGCATACTGTAGTGCGTGCAATCTGGAAGCTCAAAGTTCCTCGACGCTTCAATACCCCGACGTTTCAATCAAACGCAACGGTGATGAAGACCTAGCTTTCAGTTGGATGGCTATTCTATTGGTACAAAAGTGAACTTAAAATCAAGCACTTTTGTTCGCCATTCAACGCGATACTCACGTCGTGGCGGGAAACGCGGACGGTTTGAAATCCTGCGCCCGATGCGCAGAAATGATTGACGGACTGGCGCTGCACTGGTGGGTCTACAAGCGTGCGATTCACTTCACGTACCTCCTTGAGGACGAGAAGGCAATGGACATGAGCAGTGCCGCTCGGTGAAAGTGCCGACTGTGCGCGATGTCAGCGGCCAACATGGACACCAGGGGGTTCGTGGCCAGTCTAAAGTAGAAGGCCATCTCTCACGAGATGATGAGCTGCATGGTGTTCTTCTGCCAGCGCATGCTGGCCAAGCACCCGGCCAAGAAGGACAAACGCAGTGTGGACAAGAGCGCCGTGACGACATCATGACTGCACTCCGGCAGCTTCTCCGCGAGAGCTCTTCCCAGAGCTCCAACCGGTTATCTGGCGAGACCCAAGGTGCTAAAATTTGGCGCTGCCACCCTCCCGTCACAGAGGGAAGCACCAGAAGGACAGGCAGGACAACTCATAGTCCCGCGCCGCGCCGAGAGACACCCTGTACGGCCACCTCGTCGCGGCTCTTCAGGACAGCACCCGCCGCAGCAGGCCTCGGGGCAACACTCGACCTTCTCGCGCCCTCTTCGTTTGAGGGCATTGACGTTCTTGTGCTGACGGAGAAATGGTCCACGATCTCCTTTAACATCCCCGGTTTCTATTGCACGCAATCTCCGCAATGCGGCCTGCAGGCCCCGGCCTACCCAGCGGCGGTGTCTCCGTGTGCTATAACCAGCGGCTGGGCGATTAGGAGGTCCTCCTTGCTGAGGAGGTCATGGTCGTGCTCCAGGGACTGCGTCTGAACATCATCGCAGGCTACGTTCGTCCGCCGCCCAAGCAGAACGTGACAGTGCTGGCTGAAAAGCTGATTCGGTGCGTCAGTACGCTAGACAGCGATGCGCCCGTCATCGTCGCCGGCGATTTCAACAGTAGGCTGGACCGCCCGGCCGATTTGCGCACGAAAGTTCTACTGGACCCCTGGCTGACTCGGGCTCTTGGGTAGTCAACCCGACCCCGCATGCCCAACCTTCGAGAGTCACATGGGATCTGTCTGTATGATGTATTCGCGGTAAGCCTGTCATCCGAACAAGCCTCCTACCTCGGGGTTGACAACCCCCTCCGCAGCGAAGGAAATCTCAAGAAGTATCTGCCAACGGCTGTGAGAGTCTTCTTGCCAGCTGCCAGGACTCCTGCTCCCCGCCCACCTCCGCTGACCAAGCATATCAGCTTGCACCACCTTGGAACGCCTTTACGAGGTCTTCTCCGTGCCGGGCGCTTCAGGCGTTGATCAATACGCCAAAGCTATTACGAACCTGTTGAGATATGCAGCTGGCTTTAGTAAGCCGAGAAAGGGAAGCCCAATGGTTCAACACCGCGTGCAAGGCAGCCTGCCAGGCCCAGCTCAGCGCTCGCCTCCTAGCCGCACTTTATCCGTCGATGCGGCCACTCTTTATCACTCTCTAGAGTTGATGCCGCCGGACGTACAAAGCTGAGCGCGCCAAGTACCTGGAACAACGGCAGTCCGCGTTATTACATGAGACAGGGCGACAACTGTACAGGTGGCTCTGCCGCCATGGATCTCCCACTTGCCCCGTCAGCCCATTGGCGCTTATCTCCCACGTCAGCCGCATGTTCGCGTCCGCTGACACCATCCCGCACGACATCCTCCCTACGAAGCAGCCTGGGACGAGGCAGCAATGCTGCTACAAGATTCACTCTCCGCAGAGTTTTCTCTCACCTAGGTGCTTGGCGCCATGCAACGACTCCGTTTCAACAAGACCGCCGATCCCGACCAGGTCCGCAATAAGCACCTCAAGGAGGCCATGGTACTCCCTCCTTGCTGGACCGCCCTCTTCAACGCAAGTCTGCGCGAAGTCCGCCTTCCCAGCGACTGGCAGAGTGCTCACATGGCAGTCATTCCAAAGGCGTGGCGTGGGATCGCGAAAAAAGCTGCTCTTTGCCACCCTCACTGCCCGCCTGCCTTACTTCCTTGAAGCTCGTGGCGCCATCCCGAAAGAGCAGCACGGCTTCTGCGCAGGCAGGTTCACAACTGCGTGTGAGATTCTGCTGGTTAGGGTTTGGGGAATGATGCAGTCCAGGCACGCCAAGCACTTCATGTACGCCATGTTTGTAAATTTCCGTTCGGCCTTCGATGGAGACCCCAGAGACAAGAATATCTTCAAATTGGCCAAAGCGGGCGTGCCTGCCAATATCCCCCAGCTCATCGCGGTAATCCTGTAGGAAAACCCAATCAACATCCAGGATGCTGTTCTACAATCTTTTCCCGCGCCGCATCGTGGGCACTCAAGAGTCCGAGTGCCCAGATATCCTGCTATACGTGGACGATCTTGCGGTGTATGGGACAAGCCGATTTGAGGTGCAGCAGAGCCTGGCGAGACTCGAGCAGTACGTGGCGGATGTAGGACTGGAGATCAACATCGGCAAGACTAAAGCCATGAAGATCCGTAGAGCTGGTCAACTCGCCGCAAGCGATGAGCTACGGCTGTACTGGAATACGTCAACAACTTTCCGTACCGTGGCCTCTCTGTCCCGACTTCCGCTACGTCGTTTACCGAGCACATAACCGAGAGAGTCAGAAATGCCCTCGTAGCAAGCGTCGGAATTTTGAAACCCACGCTTCTCTCCCTCAACACGGCGCTGGGGTTTTTTAGCATTGAGATTGCGCCTATGGCATCGTACGGCATCCAACTCATCTGGGAGAACTTGAGCGTGGCTCAGTTTGCAAGGCTCGACCGAGTGAAGCCCGCCTTTCCCAAACGAGTGCTCAGTCTCTACACGTCATGACGCAATCATCTTGTCTATCTACTCGCCGTCATCCCGCTCCTCATGGAGGACCTACAACGCCAGTTTCGGCTGCCCGAAACACAGGCCTACAAGGGTTTTATCTGTCAGTGGGAGGAGAAAATGGCAGACGTATATCCCGGCTTCTTCAATACGGGTGTAATGGCAAACAATGATTTTTTGTCATTGTTTGTGACATTGAACTACATCGCACTAACCGCTATGTCGAGGATCGACGATGACAGCTTGCAAGCTGCTGATAGATGATATCGAAAAAGCACTCAGACGACCGAAGTGATGCATCTACGTCTTTGTTGACTCTAAAGCCGCGTTTGATTTCGGGTCACGAAAGATCGTACTAACAAAACTAGCGTTCAAGAAGTAGCGCATAATACACTGGGCCTCCCGAAGAGAAATTTTGTACCAGGACTCGATATTTATGGATGACGAAGTGACCAAAAGGGAGGGAGCCAAGTTGCCAACGGGACTTGCCCAAGGAGACAATATAAGTCCCCTGCTAAGCTCTCTCATAAATGCGATCCATTCGCGCATTAAACAAGGACATCCGCATGGGAGTACCACACTACTACACCGTACCAGTTAGACTCTTAACCTCGCGATTCCGCGTTACACCCAGAATATACTTCGCACCCCATAAGGGGCACTTACGACCACTCCAGGGCAGGGGGGCCCCACTGCTTAAGCTGAGGAGCCAAAAGGTCCTCCCGACCGGCGTTCTGCCTTCGTGTGGTGGTCTCGCTTTCTTTGTGCCTATTAAGCCAAGGCAGCAGGCGTCCCACACGGTACTCCCAGGTTGCTAAAGCCCGGGGCATTAACCGTGTAGCCCGGGGACCGTGCGCAGAACACTTTCCCCGTATTAACGAAATAGCCTTAACAGCCCTCGAATGGGCCACGACAGGATGACAATATAAATTCGTTGCCACCCAACCGATATCGAACCATATACCGAGCAAGATGGCTTAGTGGCAAAGCCTTTGTCTTGCATTCGGGAGGACTGGGTTCGAACCCCAGACCGGCCACTCTTAAACTGGTTTGCATGGTTTCCAATTTAGACAAGGTAAATGCCGGAGTGGATTAAAATTAGCCATGACATGAAAAATCCGTACACGGGCAATTGCCTTACGGGAAATCTAAAAAAAAAACCTGATTCTGTTTATTTATCTCTGCCTAACGAGGAAATAGCTAGAAACTCAATCATGGCAGCCACTACGATCAAAAATGCGTAAACGTTATCAGAAACAGCTCACAAACTATTCAACCCGAAGATTGCACCGTCAGCTTTTTGCGGTATTCAGATAATACGGGAGAAGCTCTTTTCTCGAGACATGGCTATAATCGACAGAGTCAAACCGGCATTTCTAAAGTTGGTTCTGGGCCTTTATACGTCGACCCGCAAGCCGTCTCGTATGTTTACTGCTCGACACGCTTCTCTTCGTTGAGAAGATCCGCCGAATGTTTGCCTTACAGAAACTGAGTCCTACTGCCAATCCATTGACACCCCTAAAACGAAGCTCAAGGAAATCGACCCGCTTTTATTCACAACCCCAGCCATGACCAACACCAGTTGGAATCTTAGTTATAAGGCAAATAGACATTTTATCTCTAGGTTTGCGGTTCATGGGTTTCATGATGTTGTTTGCGAGACACAGGAATTTAAAAAGCCGGACGTAAACTGTATTTGCAAACAATAAGGTAGGCCTTTTTATGTAGCAGGATTCCGTATCGTCAGCTGATGTCAGTACGGCGGCTTGCTACCGAGACCAATACTCGCCCCACTTTTTTTAATAAGCATCCTTTAAGGGTTCTATTCCCTAGGTTCTCGGGCTTTCTTACCAAGTGCATTACTAGTCTTTCAGCGCTGGCTAAACCGGATGGCAAATGTAATGTTTCAAAATAACTTATATAAGACTAAAATATATTGCCTGAGGTAAACCCTCAGGCGATTAAGTGAGTTAAGGAGTTTGAAGAAAAACGCGACTCTTATGACTCTTATTCGGTGGCAGAAGGACTGGAACAGTATCCCGGAAGGACAACCAAGAGCGCCTGTGAGTAACCTTATTCCGAACATCCGCCGATGGATAAATCGTTTCGGGGTCGTCTCACTTACCACCTGACCCAGGCTGGGAAGGCTAGTTGCGCACATGCTCACCTTGGTCACAAACTGGGACGCCGCTGCAAAGTCCACTCAACGTATCATGAAGGCAAAGAAAAAGGCTAGAAGAAAAATGGTGGAAAGCGCACGAGAGTCGCTTCCCACAAGCGGCCTAGAGATTTAAAGCTCTCGAGGCTTCCGCGCCGCTTGTGCGTAGTTACTCTTCTGTGTCAAGCATCCCGCAAGCCGGAGGGTTACCTTAAGGCTGGGACATATATGTAAGCACTGTCGTGTATATATGTAGGGCTTTATCGACTCTTGCCAAGAGCTAAGGCTTGCTGGTGAGACTTACTATTTGGTGGCCGAAACTGGCCGAGCGTAAGTATGTTAAGGGGTAGCCAGTCCCTGCATGCTTTTACTTAGTCGTACGTAAATCTATGTTAGGCCCTAAACCTCCTAAAAAGACATCTCAGTAAGGCCCTACCGGCCCTATGCATGCATCAAAATCTACAATGTGTATACTTAAATTAAAAAGTTATCTGAATGTTACTTCTGCTGTAGTGATGGTATGCGTTGCATTTAAAGCGGGCCCTGTATGGAATAATGTCCCGCATTGGCGAGTGTTGCAGAGTTATATGCATGCTAAGCACTTGGACAGACGTCCGTGTGCCCTCACCGGTTGACTTGCATTTGTTTTGTTTGTGTAAAAGAACTCCTTAAGTTTCCTTTTCAAGGTAAACTTGTCGAAGATTTAGGTCCATTGAAATGAAATTCCTAAATATATCGTGCGACGCCGCATAAGTGCATCGCCCTTGAGAAATAGCCTTGTGGCCTTCTTCTTTCTAGGTCACGACAACAGGTCAAACGCCTAGGATTAGTCGAAACTCCTCCAGTTCTATTAAAAAGGAAGCTGCAAGCTTTAAAATTCTTTTTCACTAAGGTTACACCTTTAAGAGCAAAAATAATTTCTCCTTTGATTTCATACGACGTTTAACAACGGGTTGTCATACATTCATGCCGACATCGTTATTGCAAAATGGGCGAAGACTGTCCTGATTGGCCTAAAACGTCTTCCTAAGTTAAAAAGCGCCGATTGGGCTGCTGTTTTAAAGCATCAGTACAGTCTATATAGAAAACCTAAATCTACTGTTATTTTTATAGTAGGGGAGCTCATTTTTCGTTAAGAATTGGGCCTATGGGAGTGAGAGCGAGTATCTCTATTGCTAAATCACTTTTTATGGACGTGCCCAGGAACCTGGTCGACCTGCCTGTATTGCAGTTCATTTAACTTTTCTAGTGTTTGTTGTATTATTATTATTTAAAAAAAAAAAACTTTCTGAGCTGACTCTCAGCCAAGATTTAACGTCCATGGGACTGCTTTTCGCATTGCTTCATAGACGGACTCTCATAAATACAAATGTGCAACGGTAGGGCTCGAACCCGCGCACCTATGTGTCTCCTCCGGTCGCGAGCCGCAGACGAATGCACCACGCCACCGGGCTCGACAGTTGTATTATTTGATAGCTATTAGAAGAAAAGTTTTCAGGCTGACCCTTAGCCAAGATTCAACGTCCACGGGACAGCTTTTCGAATTGCCTCATAGACGGACTCCCATAAATACAAATACCCAACGGTGGGGCTCGAACTCGCGTCCCTATGTGTTTCTTCCGATTGACGAATTCACCACTTCACCGAGCTCGACATTTGACAGCTATTAGTTCGAAAGTTCTTATGACAAGCTGTAATCTCTTTAACTTGAATATCCCAGGGAATTTGTTGAACACGGGCTGCTGCAGAGGCTATGTTTTTTTAGCTCTGGGTATCTTGAAGAACAGTGGCCTGTGTGTGTTTGCCTAATAGGCCTTTATATGACGCTTATGAAGCAAAATGCTCCTATAGTAAAGTTACATATAACACTATGATGTTAGCCATCAGACACTATGCTCTAGTTAAATTTGGGGCATTTTCTGTCTCTCTAAGTTTCGTAAGAGCCCCCGGATTGTCTCGTGGGTGGAATGGCTCGCTCGAAAGTACTGCCAGAGTTCAGAAGGGCTTCGAGTGCGCACAGCAGCTGCTATATATAACGTATTTAATACTTTTAAAATATATATTTTTTTAACATAACTTATTCTTATTTACTACTTTTAAGAGATTACTTTAATTTACTCTTAAGAGACATTTGAGAGAGCATACTAATACGCCAAAAATTAGGGTGGTCGTTTTTAGGTTTCTGTCTCTTAGGTATCAATGCAAAATGCAGCTACCTCTAAAAGTTCGAAAATATTTCGGTACATAGATTGTATTCAGCATACCCATAGCAACTTCTGGTTGACTCTGTATAAACGTTTTTATTTGTACTTTAAGTATGTCGTCTATTCATGTGGCTTAGCAGAAGCTCTGATGACCTCGTTAGCTTCGTTCTGTAGGAATGAGTGAAAAGGGTATTTCTACCATTGGAGTCCTTGTTGATTGCGGTTGTGAGTGAACAGGAATGGGGGTGGAGACAATATTTTCTATCATTGCAGTTGGTAGTGAGGGGTTGTCAGTTCTTAAATGTTTGCCGGACGATCGAATATCTCTTTCTACAGCGATGCTCTTCTACTTCGTCGCACCGCTACGTTCAGCAGCTCCGTTTATTCATTCTATTTGTAATTCTGAGCGCGCGGCGCGCTGCCCTGTATTCATCCCACATGGTGTGTAGGCTTAGGATATGGCATATACGTCGATGAGTATAGAAACATCTAAATCCTGCACCTACTGTAACGTATGATATTCATCATAAAGACGTGTTATGTCCCGAGTATTAACGCCCAGTGCCACCTACAAAGCGATTGCTAACCTGGACAGTTGCTAATGGCTCCTAGCTAGTGACAGCTTCAGGCATACCGGGCTTAAACCTGGAGCGCGACGGTGTTCTTGCAGAAACGGTCGCGCTTTATGCCGCACCAGTGTGGGCGGACGTGGCACTCAAAACGGTCACGGCCCGCCAGGCTCTGCGTCGATTCTAACGGAGTGTGGTAATACGGGTTAGCCGGGCGTACCGGACGGTCTTCACGGACGTCTTCAGGTTCTCACATGCCTTCTTGCACGGGACATGCTGGCGGAAGTGAGGAGCAGGCGGAGACTGAACGTGGAGGTACCGTGGACTAAGGCTTGACAGGCTACACTCGCGGCTTGGGCGGAGACGTGGGCAAACCCGTCTGCCAGAGACACGAGAGGTATGTGGACACGCCTCCTCATCACGGACCTGCAAAAGTAGTATACGGCATAGGGACCAATGATATACTACGCTGCCTAGGCGCTAAGCGAGGGCGATGAGGCTGCCCTCACCTGGTTTCGAAGTAATGGTTTACAATTCCGAACCAGGAAAAGTTCTACGGGGGGGTCTATAGTGGGTTATGCGCTCGGATTAGATTAAGTCATATACTCGCTCCTTTTGCGTTCAGCCCCACACTACCCGCCATCTTATCGGCGGGTGTGCGTCAATGCATTTTCCACTCCGAGAAAGAAGCATCACCTTACAAAATCAATATAAGTGGTTTGTGTGACAAATTGCATTCATCACGACATTACTTAAGAAACAGAGAGAGGTCAACTTGTTTGTCGACTTACGAACGTTGATTCCAGTTTTTCCTTGATAAATACTACAAAGTATAGCATTTTGACATATTGGTTCCAAGCAAACGCATCATGTATTCAAGTGCGGACTTATCCGCGTGCAGTTTAGAACACTCGTTAAAACAATTAAATGTTTAAAATCAATACATTTTAACAACGTAGAGGCAGGCCTCAGTAAAAAGACCTGCTATTTATAAGAAGGTTTTACCTTGAACGAATGATACTAGTAGGTAAATCTACCGTGTTGCACGACAGACTGTCTTAGCATCGTCGGCAACTCCACCAACAAGTCTACTTGTCTGTCGTCGAACGGCAATCTTGCTCAGTGCTATGAGTTGTTAAGCCAGCAAAACATCATTGATTGATTGTGCTCCATACTGCAAATTGGTCTTTACCTGAATTCGCCTTGATTCGTATTTACCACAGTTAATTCTGCTGGGATTTGGGCGTTTTTCACAATTTTAAAATGTATAAACTTACATAAAAACGTATATATGAACAATTTTACAATACCAAATGCAGCTTGCTTTCTCCGTAGTCAAAAATCGCACAATACTAATGAGCTGCCGGATCAATTGTGCATACCTTAATGTAGCACAATTGTGAGATTCCGCAGCGCCAGAATGCAAGAATCAAAGGTCGAGTAACGATCTATTCTGAACGATCCGTACTCGGCCTTTTCAACTAACTGCAATAGTGCAGGCCAAACCAACATAGAGGAACAGCAAACATTAGGGCAGCTCACTCAACCGTCAAATGGTACGTATCAGAAAAAAGTCTTGTTCCAGGTGTACGGCAGCTATCTAAAAGGAACGCTTGCACTGTTCTGCTAGGAGTTCCTTGTTCCATTCTCAACATCGTCGCTATATTTTTGCTACTGCTACTTGCAGACTTCGATTGAGGGAAGCTACCCTTTGTATAAACTACTCTCTGGTCGTCTGTCCTTTCTCGTTTCTGCCTGGACTCGATCCCTCCACAAAAATTAAATTTGGTTAACTACGAAAGAGTACTGTATAAGTCTATAATAGAGAACAGTCTAAGAAGAGACCACTTCTGGTATGGCTGCATTGCGTCTAGAAATGCCGAATAGACGCTGTTACTCTTGTTTGCTTGGAGCAAGGTCATGCACCAACTACATTTCCACCATCTGCAGCATTATACCCCGGGAAGACTGATTTGAAACTATAGAAGTAAACGGCTCGTTAATGGTTTTCTAGCTGGACATGGGCAAATCATAACTATGTCGCGGCGTTCTTGTATTTTCACTAATACATATTATGCAGCAGACAATAAAGGAGTGTAAAACGATAACATTTAAAATACGTCGTTTTTTGAAACCAGGGCGGTGAATTACCATGCAGAGCTTTAACGTGAGTCCCAATAGACAATATAAAGACTTACATTTGAAGCATGCTCGTGCTTTTGGTCAAGTAAAACAGCGTGTGTAGTGATTAGTAGGTTTTACGTTAAGTCCGCATATACGACTCAAAGCACTTGGATGCATTATTTTAGATTACTTGGTGACACCGGATACTAGGGAGCCTATAATTCACTGTTTTAAGATTGTAAAATCAGTTAATTTTTATTTTAGACACGGTCCACCTTAGAATCGCAGAGGAAGTTACATGTTCTTTAATTAAGGTATAGCACCATGGTGAAATAAATTAAAACCGTTTTTATAATAATGCATTTGTGTAGAATTTTGTTTTGACCACATGCACCTTCCAAAATGTGGATTTGCGAAGAATACTGCGTTCTTTCGTAGTCAAACCTCGTAGTCAATAAAGGAAAAATCACCGAGGTCACATGCGATGCGTACTTAACCGCCTAGTGAGATGGCCTAGCTTTAGCACATAAGATTTGAATATTCCGTAGAACAGTGCTACTCTTATATAAGCCAATAGAATAATATGCAGCGTGTTAACTTGAAAATACATTAACCGCAGCGATAATAGTAATCGTAATAATATTGTACGGTAAATTAACATTGCAGCATTGCAAATGAAATAAATATGAAAGTATTTTAGTGGACACGATGTTAATTGCCTACTAGTATTGCACTACTTGATGCTAATGTTGCTCGTATAACCGTTTTCTATCTCAAACAATCGCGCTGTTTTTGCATTTCTTTGGCCAGTTATGTTAATATCTGGCGGTATTGGTATAACTACCCATAGTATTAGTAATAATCATTTTTTTCCGCTACGACTTGACGAAAGCGGTTACAATCAGTTGAAGCTCTGTTAGTTTGCAAGTTTTTTTTAGGAAAATAAAATGAGTCATTCTCAGTAAAAATGGCCAAGTTCGTCGGTTGTTCTGGTACGTACATTTGTGTGCTATTTGGGTGGGTTTTGGGTGGTACAAATACGTTTTTTGGAAAGAAAAAATAACATTATGGCTGAAAGACAACAGCAAAACCAAGTGTTTCAATTTACCGCTGGCGGCTCGAGGCCCACTAGCCCGATGAGTGATGGTGGACACATCACCCAATGTTCACGTCCCCTGTTACCACTAGCAACGTGCACGCCACAATAAAGAACATCATCCCCGATGCCCACGTTTGGATTACTGCCCAAAGTAAACTAGCAATTCGTATGCCTACAATGGACCAGGAAACACCCCTGAGGACCCTGAATTGCGTTTGCGGGGACAAATATACGTCCTTTCCGACACGTCGGCCTTCTGGGGACGTATTTCCGGAAATTTGCAGAGAAAAGTTTGCCACGGCCGTTACAGGCCCAAACAAGAAAATTGTTTAGGTGATGGAGCCCTCAACTAGGGTGTGAGTAAGGTTTGGCAGAGAACCAGTGAGTGAGATGACAAGTGCAGACGAATGCTTTTAAGTCACAATTTGCTGCGATTCGCCCTTACAGTATCCCTTCTGTCATAAGTTTAAACACAAGGCATCACATTGCACCAAAAGGGAAACCCCTATATGCAAGAGATGCGCACGACTATATCATCAAATGTAGTAATGCCGGGAAAATGCTCGATGCGCCAATTGCAGCGATGCTCATGTAGCTAGTGACGACCGTTGTAGAGTAAAAATAATTTTTAGAGAGCCAAAAAAACGAAAGCTGTACACAAAGCACACCTCTCGCCTACATGATTTAGTTGAAGAGTTTTCATAGCCCTCTCTATCGCCAAGTACAAGCACAAACCCTCACGCAACGAGCTTGGAGGTTAAATCGTATACGGAGGCTACAAGACTCTACAATCTACAAACAGTGCTAAACAAAAAGAGTGAGATAGTATGTCACCTTCCTTGGCCGCGTCCGCCGAGTATAGACCCTAACAAACCAGAATCAAATAAAGAAGCGCTGAAAGAGAACCACTAAATAGCAGGAAAACACCCACACAAAAAGCTTACCTGATTGATGCTATTATAAAACTCGAGAAGATATTTGAGACTTTTTCATCATGGCTAGAAGAAAATCCTATGGACAGCTAAAGCCTTCGGATTGTTTTAGTCTGAACGAGGAAGAGTCTTCTTAATATGTGTTGTTGGCGGCACGGGTGAGCTACATTTACCGTTTGTCACTGAACTAGACAGTGGAAATTGTTCAACACCTACAAACAAATAATGAACACAATACCACTTCTCCAAGAAAGTCCTTCTCAACTTCAAGCATGATTCTAATAACCATTAACTTGTGATGTCTTCGGAAGATCTGCGCATGCATAAGACTCACCTTCAACTAGGCTAAGACCCAACCATTGCCAACCGAATGCCCGTCAAACATCCCTGAAAACCAGGCTAGTAATGTCGTGACAATGTATGAACCAGGCCCACACACATTAACTACACTCCTGGCTCGGGCGCGCTACAAACTTAGAAAAACAGTATACTGATCGTGACAGAGCCGCCGTAGCAGACCGCACACTAGCAAAGAGAGATGTAATATCTACTACACGTAGCCTTCTTTCAACCGACTCGTTTGGGCCACTCAATAGCTACATGGAGCAGAAATTGAGAAACAATCATCCTCTTCCTACGGACTCTGTCAGAGATCGCTTAAACAATTTTCAAGCACCAGTGCCAGTGCAAATGCCTCGCACCAGACTTTTACTGACGCCGTCCGGTCTTTTCCCCGAGCATCCGGCCCAGAAGTAGACGACTTACGTTCTCGGTGTGAACGAGAGTTCATCGAACTTGATAGCACAGTACCATCATCTGAGAGGCTGGTGGAAGAGCTTTGCATTCTTGTTGGTTCAGCTTTGGGTGGAAATTTGCCACTCTTCTGCATTTCTGTTTTCTACGGGACAAATTTGACAGCGTTTAAGAAGAAAAACGATTTTATTAGACCTATAGCATGTGGTCTTACAATCAGGAGGCTTGTTAATAAAGTAGTCATTACCGATTCCAGAAAAACAATCGTGACAGCAATTTCATTAGGTCATATAGGCGTTGCAGTAGAAGGCTGTGCAGAAACAGCAGTCCATGCAGCACGAGCATGTTTAGAAGCAGAAGGTTTAGTACGGGCTGCAAATAAATTGGACTTTCGTAACGCCTTCAATGCTTTACGACGCGATGTGATGCTTGATGAGGTAAGACTCAAAGTACCACAGCTGCTTGGCAGAGTTACAAGGAACCAACCCTGCTGTCCTGGGACGAAAAAGCACCACTACTATCAGCTAGTGGAGTGCAACAATGCGATCTGTCTAGACCTGCTTTATTTAGCGTCAGGGTATCCAGCTTAGAAGCATGCAAGAAGAGCCCTCTCATGTGCATCTCAGTTTATCACAGCTAGATAAACTAGATATGGTGAAGCTTGCGTCAAGCTAGCCATCGGGTTGCTACGGAACGCAAAAAAACAGTTGATTTACCTTATGACATCCACTCAACCGCTTAGAGAATATCTAGTTACTAGATTCAGTCGCCCAGAAACCCCTGCTCTTTTTCGGTTTCAGAGAAAACTTCATAAAGAAGGTTCAAGCAGTTTCCGGAAGCTTCTTTAAATCGCCAGCAATGCTCACGCAGAACCCAACCGACATCTCGTGACCTGCTATTTACTTTACGGATTTCAGCATAAACCCTGCCATTCAAGAGACTTTCACGATCCTAACGTCGGCCATGTGTGCCGTTTATGCAGCTAGCCGTGCCCTGTCTACCATCTCGACACTTGTCAGAAAGCTATTTCTCTTATACGCAGTTAGCTCTATGATATTTGAATTCTTCCGCCTAACTTGCTTCCACCTTCCCAATACCTCATTTCGCATGGTGGCAAATGCTTGGCATGGGATGCTGCAGTGTCCAGTACAATAGCTCTCTCCTATCTGCGCCACAGTTCACTAGAGGAGGGATGAGCTGCCAAGTACGCAGAAAATAAAAAAACGCAAGTACCAGGAACTGGAGACGGGCCACCTTGTAGTGTCAATATCTATGGAAACAATGCCGCTTGTTTGGATGGAAAAAGGGTCCGGTAAGTAAGGCAACTATGAAATTCACCGATAAGCTGGGCAGACGGATCACAGATCTCACAGGCAATGGTTCGAAGGCGAGTTTTTATGGCAACTGCTTGCAGTGTGCCCAGTAAACGTCGGATGTATTGTCGGTTCCATGAAATATGAATTAGGAGCTATAATACTGATGATGATGATGATGATAATAATAATAATAATAATAATAATAATAATAATAATAATAATAATAATAATAATAATAATAATAATAATAATAATAATAATAATAATAATAATAATAATAATATAATAATAATAATAGCGGGCTATTGTGAACGGGATAAGATCACTGTAGTACGGTTTCAAAATCACACGAAAACGACTCGTGCGCCGCTGAAGGCATTACTGCATTGATGTTTGCACACGTGAACTGTAATAGACACGGGCCCGAAAACAGCGGCGTTATGCAGAAATAAGTTCTTGACGTTTTGCTGTCTAAGACGCTGCTTCAATTTTTGTTTTGCGAAGTAATATCGTACTGGTAGAACGCGTTGGCTGGAACAATGAGCGCAAAAAACGCCAAAAATATGAGCAGAGGCAAATCGTTGTAGTAGTCTTGCGGCTAAAGCTGCGGTTGTAATTTCGTCAAATTGCTTTTTGCCGTTGCCTCGCATCTGCTATTTCAGAGCTTCCGAGCACTACTTGATCGACGGAGCTGCTAGATTAGAGAAGAGAGGCAAACATTTTGACCAGAAAAGACTTTTGAAATTCGGAGGAGGCAGAGTCGGTAGGCCAACCAGCGAATGTCAAACAGCAAGTGGAGAGGTTGGAGAGAGTATTTCGATCACCCGTAGCGACTACACTTCGTGTACGCTTCATCGATGCTGCCATATATAAATATATCAATATCAATCTATATACACTTGCATAGAGCTCCATGCACCCCGAAAAAAACGCATTGTTCTGCAATTCGATTTCAATCTAGTCGTTCCTAGGGTTGCAACGAACCCATTGCGGCGGGAAAATTGAATTCTTCAAAAAATGTCGCCGAATTCAATTCCACCGTGGTATACATAAATAGTTCCCTATAGAGTCGCGCGGAGGGGCCTCGAAACCACTCGTCCACTCGTCTATACGGACACAGTACCTTAACAATATTGCAACTGATAGCTTAAACAGGTAGAGGAAAAAATCTATTCATTGACACGAAGCACCATCGCTCCGTGTCTAGCAGTACGTGTTGTTTACGCTAAAATCCGTTAAGCCTGCAATAGGTAAACTCACCAAAAATATGCATATAACAAAACAATATCCACGTCTTCATTTTGCCACCAACGGGGTGGGCCAACTGGACGAACCAACAATATACGAATCAATATGTGAAAATAGACCTTGTGAGCACTCAGCAGTATAGAATCAGTGTTCATCGGATTATTGCTAGTTTCGTTATGACTTATTCGATCATCACACTTCACCCCCTGCTCTGTCTCAAACATCTGTTGCTGTTGTTCGTTCTTCTTAACTGCAGACAAAAACTGCAAACACAGGTCAAACAGTGAATTGAGATCTGATCTGCATTAATGTTACTCTAAACGATTCTCGGTTTTCTGCGCATCAACGCAAATGATGTATAAACGACACAGAACGTGGCTTTGAGTGTCACTACACGGTCGGTAGAGTGGGCTATGGCGTCCATAGTTCCGCTCCTTGCGGCCGGTTCATTTGCATATGCACTCGGAACCACAATATCTGTATGTATAACAGTTCTGACAAATATATATATATATGTCAGAAATGTTATAGTAGCTTGAAAATTCCATCATATATATATATATTTATTTGTTATATGATGAAATTTTCAAGCTACTACGCGACAACGAACGGCGTCCGTGACACCCCCGTACGTGACGGCAACTGCTGTCTCCAGGATGTTAGTTCTTGGTGCAAGCTATATTCAAACTAATTGCAGTTTTTGATCTTTGTGTATAATTTTTTGAGCGGTGGTCGTAGTAAATATGTGTAATGATGACGATGCTCCGTGTACGTTTGCCTTTATCTTAGTTAGCCGACCACTTCCCATTGAAAAGGCTACTTTACGTAGTGGCCAAAGGGACTGCGATGGAACCGGTTCCTCTAACAACGCTATAGTTTCCACTTTGATGAGTCGGGGTTCTACTAGGTTCTCCAGGTGAGCCGACTAAAAACGAAACAATTTTAATCGACGGTCAATGTTTACACGTGTTGATGAAAAACGCAACTGCAGATTTGTCAGATTTGGACTCGGGCAGTTTTGATCAAGCTTCAGACTTCCTTGAGTATTCGTAAAATACATTTTCTGGACATAGTACACTCGCATATAATCTGTTGGCGTGGCGATACTACACATCTATGCAGTCTGAAATAACCTTTTTGACCGCCGCCGGGCGTATAGTACAAAATTCTGGGAATGCATTAAAGTGGCGAAGAGCTTTGGCGGTCATTTGATAAAGGAGTGCAGGGAGGGAGAGCGTTCACGACGGGGCGTATTATTATCGAAAACAGACTAAACAGCGCGAGAGAAGAAGATAGCTTTGAATATATATATATATATATATATATATATATATATATATGCTGCAGTTACTTGGCAATCGTAGCAGGAACTGCATTAAACGAAGTATTTTGGCGGCATTAAACAAGCGAAAGTCTAGACAGCACAACAGTGCACTGACAATGTTGATGTTGTTGTTGAACCGAACGTTAATGTCGACACTCAATCTAACTGATATTATAGCAGCGGTGGCTTGAGCGGCTAAAGCACCGCTCAACGGAAAAACGGTCAGTTACCAAAAGTAAATTCAGGTTATGCTCGGAAAGAACTGTTTTTCTCCCCCTGACCGTAAATCTGGATATGTTGTCTTGTTGCTAGATTTACCTGCTGGAGGAAGCCGGTAAGCCTAATATGGATAGGCATGGTGTGTTATTTCATTTGACTAAAGATACAGACGAAATGATTGCATATAGTAGTCCTTTTTATACGATGGTTTCGATTATGTCCACACTTTCTCGTGACAAACGTTGAAAAAAACAGCAACTATTGCACTGAGAGAAGTACACAGGGCAAGATATTTCAGTCGAGTTTCAACGAGTGTCTTCCATTTGCTCGCATTCCTTGCTGGCCATCTTCTATATCGACTGGACAACTTTATTTATTTTTGGGTTAACTCGGTTATGCATGGGTTCTTTCGATTCGCCTGAATGCGTTGGACTTATAGTCTTCCCCTGTTACCCCTGTAAGCCACTTTCCGTATTTAGAAGCTTTCATTAAGGTTTGCTCAATGAGTCTGCCTTAATACTGACGGATCGCTGAACCGCATTCGCTGGTTTTAAAGATAATTCTTCCTGTCACTTTGATTTGCTTATTGGTTTGCGGTGGTCTACTGTTCTTATATTGTGCAACTGTTGAGCGCGTGTTAGCAAAACCCGTTAGTCACTTATATGCAGTGTGCAGCGATTGTGTGAAGACCCCGCCTTTAAAACCCTTGTCACCTGTTAATTGATTCGTTTCGACAAGCTAGAGTGGGTGGTTCCCTTCTTAGAGTAGCAGAGAAGCTAGAGAACACTCTAGCTTCTCTGCTAAGGGAGATGTGGGCCAGCAAGCCTACGCATCTGTGGCAACCTGTGGGGAGCCCGGAGGGAAACTCGTTCAGCTTTTTGCGTTTGCTGTACTTATTGCTGATCTAGCCTGCCATGTGCGCAGTTGTCATAATGTATGCAGATTGTGGTTGCACACCGCGGCCAGGGGACCGATCCGACTTATTGTCAGCGACACTCGATTCTACCTAAACGGTAAGGAACTTCAGGTAAATGCACGGAGCACGAACACTAGCAAGTTTTGCCGAGGAGGCTGATTGGCTGCGTAGATAAAATTATTTGTAGTGTCCAACCGCTGGCATTTGTCAACTCCATGTTTGGACCTCAGGGTCCACTATATGGCAACAACCTCTTGACAGCACATTGCGGATAGGTGCCGGGAAGCAAATACACCCGTGTACACAGAGGAGAAAATTGTTTCGATTCCATCTCGGGTGTTGCAGTGCGTCTTTTTGAACTCAAAATTGTATCACTTTGATCTGTAGGCTTGGTAGGCTCTGGATACGTCTTTCTTGCACAGCTTGAGAAATGTTTTCCAGTATACATAAAACGCGTTCTCGGCTTGCTGCGTTTAGCAAGGAGCCGATTCGTGTGCCTGCTATTTCTTCATGGGAACGTCTTCTCCGGACCACAAATGTATTTAAATTTAATCGTTCCGCATTGAGCTTAAAATTGCTATAATTACACATTTGCGGCAATTGTAACAATCAAGAGTATCGGCCCTGTCTGCCCGCTCTCCGCGCAAGTGTGTCAACATCCAACCTATTACATAATGTGGAGTACCTACATATTACATAATGTATGTGTTTATTAGATTGGTAATGGTTTAATTGTGCTGCAGACTCATCCAAATACGTATGCTTTTAATATATCCGGCGCAATTAAACACATTTGTTGTTTAAGTTATAAGTAGTTAAATAGTGGAGACAATTAGAACCACCAGTCACTGAGCCTTTGTATATTTTTTTGGTTCTGCTCGCAGGTATGCGCTAAATACCACGCAGCGAGCTGCCAGTCGCATCGGCGGTCTTTGCACTTTCTTGCCCGGTGGGACGGTCGCTAAAGTGTTAAAATTGTATATAATGATGATTGTATTGAATTTATGTACCATCTTGAAATGCAAAATTATTGCGAAATAAACAATATGTATGTATATTTTTTTGTGGGAATAGTAATGTAAAATGCATCTGCACCCCACCAGAAACCTATGGGACGGAATGGTATGCACTTGACGTCATGTGTACACGAGGTGCATGGTGCAAACCACCACCTGGTGTGTTCTACTCCTGAATTTTACGAATTTCAGTGGCTTTGCATTTTTCCGCCCAGTGGGATAGACGCTAAGAAGACTCAAACATAAATTGTTGCAACGATATATTCATGTATGTAGAAATCAGTTGCGAAAGAAATAAAACATATTGTGCTACTGTTATTGCATAGACACCCAGATATACCAATCGAGGTTAGGTGATTGTGAGCTGCTTGAAAAAGTGCATTACCATCCCTAAGAATGCAGTGCTATATTATTGGTAGACACGCCCTGGAATTAATGATTGTAACTGAACGTTTTAAGATCGAAGGAATTTTCAGTGGTAATTACTAAACGCGTTCCAGCATCGATCCATGTCGTCTTCTTTAAGGATAAAGACACCACATTTCAGCGTTTTCTGTATCAACGCGCCCTTTGAGTGCATTGTCGTTTAACAATACTGACACAGTGTCGGTTGGAATCGTTGTCAAAAGAGTATCAAAAACAATAAAAGCGGCAGTTGCCTAGCTATACGAAAGATTGCTGCCAGCGCCACTGGCAAATGTCTTGCTTTAAATGCAAAGAACAAGTGCATGTCGCACGGCCGGTATGAGGTGCTATGAACCTAACCCAAAGGGGACACTACGCCACCTGGACGCAGTGTCCAGCAAACAAATCCGCAAACCCTAACAATAGCCGCAAACAAAGTGACTCGTGGTCACCGAAAGGGAGTGAGACTTCAATGTGGCGGGCAGTCTTTAAGGAAACAGCAAGGGAGAGCAGGTGAGACTCTCCTAGGATAGGCGGCCCGAAACAGTTCGACGCTAGATTTCACGTTTGCACCTGAATGAATAATTCATCGAATAACTGACGTATTCACGAGAGACAAGAAATCTTATCCTACCATCCATACTTACGTAACCTTTTTCGTCACTTTAACTTCATCTCAGTCCGTTCACTACAAATAACAAATCCTTCACAAAATTGCACCCACCTACAGAAAGCGTTTTAAAGAAAAATACGTCACCTCCTTGAATAACCGCCAGTGGGAATTTCTGCACTATTAGAGGAATCTGGCGATAATTCAGCTCCTGTCAATATTTTAAGATAGCCTGTTGCCCCCCGAGCTTCCGGGGGAACAGTCAGATCGGAGAAGTACAGAGAAGCAATTAAGAATAGCGAAGTACACCACTAAAACGTATTGTGCGAGAAAGTAAAAAAAAACAACTGAGGCAAAAGAGCACAAGTTCGTAGGTAATAAAATGCGCCCCCCTCACGCGCAGTAGGCATACTCTTACATAGCCACTTAATGTTATTCAAACGCATAATGGATAAAATGTTCGCCTGCGGAGCGGACTATTCTTGGCCTTGCAACACCGCACGTCTGACCCTTATGCTAAAACCCCGTAAACCCCCACGAGACGCTCGCGTACCGCCCTATAAGTATTCGTTCCTGCCTATCAAAAGTAGCTAAGCACATTATTAACAGACGACTAGTAACAGAGCTGAAAGTCAAGGAAGCGCTGTCGGAAAATACAGCACGGTTTCCGGGCCCGACATTATATACACTCAGTCAGTATCAAAGTGCTAAGCATATCAAAAGAACAGAAAACGAACCAAAAGCCAATTTGCCCTATTCTAGGCCATCATTTTAGATGCTAAATGCGCGTTTAACCCTCCTTCTTTAAAAAAAATACTTGTGGAAAAAAGCATGCCCACCTACTTACAAGCGTCGCACCTATAATTGAGCATCTACCTAAGAAAGCATGGATTATGCAGTCGCTGCCGAAATACCCCATGTGTCTGTACTAGCTCAACCCTCTAAAATATAACATATAATGGTCCATGTCTCCCGGGAGGCTATTTCGTCGCCTACGCAGATGATTACACCGCCCCTGATAAGCATCTACTCTGAAAAATAGCCAACGAAGCCTTGGTGGTATTCAGCAACAACTTCACACACCATGCCTCGGATTGGCTTCACAGAACGGAAGAAATTCTAGTAAACGGCCTAAAGCACACTCCTCAGAATTTAAACGTATGCCTAGAGAGGTTTTCAATCACACCCACACCCGTGGTTAAACAGCTGGGCGCGCACCCCTGTGCAAGACTACCAGAACTACAGCACGCTGCCAACAAAGCATAAAGACCTAGGCCGTCTTATATCGCACGGAAAAATCGCACAGCGTGCAAATTTTGTCAAGTCCTGGCCTTAAGATGTCCCTTAATTAACCACCAAATAGAGGAACCACTAATCTGCACTCCTTATGAAAAGCAATTTAAAATAGTAAAAGTTTCTGATCTAAAAGTGTCTGATCTAACAAAATTGCACAACATTAAACACAGCTCACTGACCTATGCACTAACGCAAGAAGGAGGACTCGATTTTATTTGGCGTATGAGCTCTATATTACCGTGTCTTTAACAACGAAGCCTGGTGCATCATGCATTTTGCCAGTTAACCGATCTTCTCTCTCTCTCTCTATATATATATAGATATATATATAAACTGGTCTCCTCTATAAACTGGTCTCCGGTCCCAGAACATCTCACGCACTCCTTAGCGACCTAGATAAAGAGATCAGAAAGGTTGTTAAGTCGAAATGGCTTAAGCTCGAAAACTCGGTGCCGAACGCCTACCTGTACACGCACACAGCACACGACGGTCTGGACATCCCCTGCCTCCAAACATTTATCCCCAGACTCCGCCTCTCTCGTCTGACAGCACTACAACACTCCACGCACCCTGTGGTCCAATGGATGCTAACCACCAAGCACTTCAAAAAAGACCTTGCGAAAACAAGACTTCTTTGCGAGCGTTTGGGAACCTCCATTGAGACCGTTACACAAGAGACCGATTACTGGTCTCAACAACTACACAACACGTTCGATAGGGCACATTTTAAAAAAAGCACACGAAACGCCCTTTGTACATTACTGGATTAAGGGTATGCCCTACCTATCTGGTAAGGAGTATTTAAACCTACTAAAGCTCAGGATCAACGCACTACCAACGCGTTCCAGATTGGCCAGGGGACGCCCGGGCTACAACAAACGTTGTAGGCACGGGTGTCATGCGCTTGAGACGTTGGCTCATGTCGCTTAGATGTGCGATACAACGCACAAACAAACTATAAAAATACATGACGACGTCTGTGATCGCGTGGCGCGTATTCTCCGCGAGAGGGCTCATAAGGTGCTTCGTGAGCAAATATTCCGTCGACCGGGCGCACCGGGCCTAAAGCCCGACCTCGTCATAACAACACCAACCGGTCTGGGTTTTAGATGCCAAGGTTTGCGGTCCAAACAGGGACCTCACAAAAGCGCGGCAGGAAAAGATCACCAAATATGACGTCGAGTTACTAAGAGCGGCGCTCCCCGACCCGCAAAAACCTCGCAGATTCGGATCCATCACTATCTCTATGAGTGGTGTATGGGACTCTAAATCTGCGAGTACGCTCTTGGGGCTCGGCGTCACGACGAGGAATCCTATGGATCTTACCGTTTTAACGTTGCAAGGAACCTTGAGGATATACCGCTTGCACCGGATCCATAAGAGCAGGGGCTACCATCAAGCAAGGACACGGACAGCTGATTCTTAACCTCACGTGACACCTTTTTACCACAATTTTTATTAAGGCGAGCACTGCCGAGTGTGCAAACGTATTGTAAATGATTAATAAATCATCACAATATTATATATATATATATATATATATATATATATATATATATATATATTATATATATATATATATATATATATATTATATATATATTATATATATATTATATATATATATATATATATATATATATATATATATATGGCAACCGATAATTGGCTTACAATATTGCGCGTACAGAGGAAGCTCACATTTATATTCATCACGGTTCCAAAAGTCGAGTCAACGGAAATGCTTTATCGCATTGTTTGAAGTTGATATAAATCACACTGTCCCCCGCAGAGTTTGCACAAGCACAACGAGGAAATTTCATAGAACTTCTTTCGATTACATATATTCATGTGGAATCCATGTACAGCAAATCGTGCAATTAAGTATCTATTCTCATAATTGCAGCGCTTTCACGAACTACACGTCATTGCCTGGGTTTATAAAAGAACGGGTCAATGTCTGCCATCCTATTCTTTCATTCAGACATGTACTCGTTGAATGCTGCCGTTTCCGGTAAAACGTGTTTTTTTTTGTAAATCCTCAGCAAATAGCGGAGTCGACGTTAGTAATAGAGTAATCTGTTGGGACTTGTGCGGTGGACTCTTAGTGCCTTTTTTAGAAAAGTGGCCTTGATATGGTCTAGCTCGTTAAAGTTTAACTTTGATAGATACGGCCATATCACTTGTATACCGTAAGAAGCAGTAGGCGCAACTTTCAGGTTAAAGAGATGAACGGCAACGCCCATTGATAGTTTATGAGGGTCTCGGATACTATGAAAGGATTGTAATCCTTTTCGAATTCTTTCATCAATGTGCCTCGAGAAGTTCGTACCTCGAGACGAGAACATGACCCCTAGGTAGGAGAAGTACGAGACAAATTCAATAGATTTTGAACCTAAGCGAAGTTTGTCGATTCCAGCCAATTTTCCTACACGTCTAAACTTCATTGCCTTTGTTTTACTTATATTTATTTCCAACTTGTTCCGGTGGATGTAATCCTGCAAGGTCGCAAGGACTTGTTGCCAGTGAAAACGGCTGCGAGAGTATAGCACCAAGTCGTCTGCATACATAAGGACGTCTACTTGCGAGTGCCGACTCCGTATCTCTTCTGGAAGGTCGCTCACCAGCACCAAAAACAGCAGGGGGCTATGATTATCACCTTGGGCAACGCCAGTTGTCTGTAAGGTCGCCATGTGTTTAGCGGCTTCATCATCTATGATAACTTGTCCTTTCTGTAAAATGCCTTTAATGAGTTCCAATATATCTAACGAAACCCCACAAAAAGCAGCTTGACAAGTATAATCGTTCTTGCGACCGTAAGAAAGGCCGCTTTAAAGTCTACGAATACAGCAAAGATATAAGCCCCTTTAGTTCGAAGTGCCCGTTGTATAGAATTTAGAAGTACAGCACATGCTGTCATTGTTGACCGGCCCCTTCTGAAGCCATGTTGTTGCTCTGGCAAACTTCTGTTAACATCAAGATAAAGTTTTAATCGACGGGCTAAACTAGCCGATAGAAGTTTGTAGATTGCGCTCTTCTTTGCGATGCCTTGGTAAGACGATGGAGCCAACTGATTCTCGTTTTCCATTCCGAGGGTAGTTGGGCCGTTTTCATCACCTCGTTAAAGTCTAGTGTAGCAGGGTGCAAGGTGCATCGCTTGTCTGAGATATTCATTTGTGACCAAATCGGACCCCGGGGCCTTTCCGAACGGTGCTTTCATTATTGAGTCAATTACTTCGGAATTGCTAAAAGGCCGCGACGATATATATATATATATTTATATATATATATATATATATATATATATATATATATATACAGAACATAGTCTTTTCTTTGAAATGCCCTTAATTGTTACAATTGTTACAAATGTGTAATTATGGAAATTTAAAGCTCAATGAGGAATTACTGAATTCATCCGGAGGACACGGTCCCATAAAAAAAATGTATATATATATATATATATATATATATATATATTTTTTTTTTTTTTACTTACTGATTTATTAATTATATAACATCTAAAATATTATTATTATTAGTACTCGCATGTCGGTGACCACTCAACATCATCTTGGCGTTGCCTTACTGTTCCAATGACACGCTCTGCCGGAGGAACGCGGTCGGTCTTGGTCCGCTGTGGCCCCAAAGGATTTCTTCCTAAGCTCTTTTATCAGTTTGAGTGCACCTTTGCCCCAAACCTTAGATGACTCGTGACCGAACGCCATTATAACGTGGTCCTCAAAAAGAAACCTACCGTCTTTTTAGCGGCTCCACATCCCGTCAGCGGGGCTGATTTCAAGCGCTATCCTCCTGCCAGCCTTTCTCATGTCTGCCATGCAGCCAACCTGTTGACTTTGACGATCCACCCACTAAGCTATCTAAAAAGTTTCGGTAGACTTACAAGACACGCGGAGCTCAACGCCATCGTAAGAAGTCTTTATGGCAGCAGTGAGCTGCGACCTGACGTTGTTACCATTCCGCTATGGTCACACGGAAAAAGCCTTGCATGGGATGTAACCGTTTCATGCACGACGGCCTTGCCGTATGTACGACACAGCGCAGTTGAATCTGGATGAGTTGCAGAACGCGCGGACTCTGAAGAGGAGTGTCTAGAGCTATCACGGAAATACCACTTTATACTCACTACATTAAAGACTCTCGGCCCGATCAGCACAAATACAGGGAAAATTCTAAAGGATGTTGGAAAACGTATAGGAGACTTCAGGGGCGATCGACGCGAGATCATGTTTTTAAGACAGTGTTTTTGTTTTGAGTCGTCTGTAGTGGAAAACGTGGCTTCTACCATAGCCGCCATGAAGTAATGAAACAAGAAAAGCATTATGAACCTGGCTTAAGCGAATGAAAGTTTATCAGTACAAAGTGTAATAGTCGCCTGATTGTCAGCGATAAAAGCAATGAATGGCGACCGGACTTTATTTTCGAGAGTCCCAATGATCCTGAAAGCCTGCAGCAACTAAGTCGGCATTTACGGGCGTATGCGGAGCAACAGTGGTTTCGCTTACCAAGATGGTGTTACGCTATGTGCTGGGTTTCCTCTGGAGTACTTTTTATGCCACAAGTCTGGTCATAGGGCTGCTGTGTGCAATAAAAAGAGCTAACACACCATGTAAGCAATGCCAGGACATCAAATGTAAAATTGCCAAGAAACCTCGCTGTACTAACTGTGGGGGTCTCCATTCAGCCAATGATAACAGATGCTCCGTAAGGCAATTCTACAGCGAAGCTCAACGACAAAAGCTGTACGAGAAATTGTCTACCCGTGGCGGAGACAGTGACGCTAGCATAGTGCTGCTAAGCCGGTGCAGGCCGCGCTTATTTACTGCCCCACCACATGGACATTCCTCTCTCTCTCAAACATGGCAATGCCAAGTCTGAGGCCACTGGCGGCAAGGAACCGGTCAGCGGACTGCCAAGGAGCTCGGCTTGCACGCGTCTATGCCCTATTTTGGGCGTCAGGTCAATGATGTCTTCTAAAGCTCGCCTTATTTGGTCGTCAAGGTTTAAAATTCTTGCGGGCTGAAGAAAGGCAGGTGCGGCCCGTAGTACGTGCAAGACCTTTTGCACAATTGCATGCCGTAGCAGACAGTAGGCTTGGTGTCTTCCGAAATGGACCAACGGTTAGTTAAGTCGGGACAGTGTTTCTTCCTTCTCGGCCAGCACCGGGACAATCATGTCGGGGAACAGCGCCCAGTAGGCCCAGTTCTCACCGGTCTTTTAGAATAAAGCCTGGAACCCACTGTTAAATTTTGTGATCAACCGTTTCTGCGTCTTCGAAGCTCTGTAAGAATAGTACGCATTTAATAAGGTTGAGTTGCAGTCCGACCCATGGCTTGGACGCTCCAAGATTCTTGATAACTCTAAGTAACGAAGGATTGTTGTCAAGGATCCCATCGTAGGTGGTAGAACAGAGGAACTCTGGATGTCACCTGTTTGACTTACTGATGCAGAAGCAGGCAGGACGCAAATATGGGTTGTTAGGCCCCGCTGCTGACAACCGACTGATCATGAGCTTTCAACTTCACCTCAAACGAGGGGGCGTCCTGCCATATGTCTGGTGCATTATTGGATAGATGGAGGAGTCACCCACCATATATGACTTTGCCGTTACGTCTGATATTGGATATCCAGGGAGAAGGTATTTAGATGGTCGGCTGTGAGGTCGTTAAGACCTCTGGCCTCACCAGATGGAAAGGTGCGAAAGTCGCTAGAGCACGACCCGACAGCTGGCAAGCCAATTGGGGACGGTGGCGCCACGTCCTCTACAGGATCAGGAGGATACTTTGCTATCATCTCACTAATCGACTTCTCCGTTACGGGCGCAATTGTGTCATCGGAAGACAAAATCCTAGTGGCGCTCTGCACATTAAAATCTATGGAGAGCTCGTGAGCAGCTATCTGGTGTACAGGCTTTATCCGTGATTACACGCTTGTCTCGACTCTGGCTTCCACGCGAGTGATAGCGGCACGCCCAACAAGGGCCGCCTTTTTCTTTGACCGTGTTCACCAGGCTATGGCTTCTTGGGGTTTCTTTATCGACGTGGCGACTTCAGAAGCGAATCTGAGCAGCGCAGTCCAGCTCGCTTCGTCGTTCTTTTTACGACATTAATGAGCAGACGGTGAAAGAGACCGCGCAGAGAGATTGTCGTTTCCTTTGACATCCTACGCTGCACCTTGCGTGTCGCCTTGGCATCAGCGAGTTTCCGGTGAAGAAAAAGATGAGAAGTATGCGGCTGGTGTTAGCTCCAAAACGGTGTATTATACGCTGGCGCTAGCTGGCGGGGTGAGGAAAAAATTCTACTAGTGGAGCGCTGTTACTGCTTCTCCTGTGAAGGAGAGCAGTTGCTTGCTTTTGCGTAATAATAATAATATTAATAATATTTTTTTTTTTTTTTGGAAATAGGGTTTTATTATTATCATTATGTACATGTATCACAACACTAATAATAATAATAATAATAATAATAATAATAATAATAATAATAATAATAATAATAATAATAATAATAATTTTTCTTATTGTGTGTATACGCCAATTTTTGCTATAGCGTTGGCAACTTTTAATTAAAAAATTAAAATTAGGTAGTACAGAAGTTGTTGGTAAAGCATGAGATAATCGCATCGATAACAATGGACCACCGCCGTGTCATGAGTATTCAATCATTATACGGCAGCCCAACTTTCAACATCAGGTGGTGCGTGCAACTTTTTTCACGATCATCGCTATTGCTGAACACGGCTCATCCTGGTGGCCTATTTTTACTGCAATCCAGCTTACAGTATATTTGCTTGTTAGGGTTCAACGATGTGACCCTCTTAAACAGAGCTAAAGTGTCCCGGGCTGTGCCAAAATCGCTCGCCGCCTGTTAAATTATTTTCGCCGTTATCATTATAAACATTCCGGTAGCTACATAGGTATATGTATATAGATATAAAAAAAAATTTGAATTACAACTTATATACAACTCATATATCATAAACAATATTTTAAAACACTCGTTTGTAAAAACTATTGTGCTTCTAATGGTTGCCCTCACGGCACAGTGGTCCGAATAGTATTGCGGATATAAATGCTGCTTCTTGTTATTAGATAAGCTAGTTGATGAAGCAACTTAATTTAAAATTTCATATAAGAGGAGGCCACAATATTAAAAAGTGCACTCTGACAGGAAACGATCAACGAAGAGAAACGAAATTAGCGCTAAAGTGTACTTAGGATAGTTCCCTAATAAAAAGCACAACAGGATCGGCAACAACACGGGGACAAGATGCTAGAGCAATACAGTTCCACGCAAGATTTCAATCTGCCCATAGAAATGTATGTTTTAGAAAGCGAACGCAATTTGGCCAGTCTCCTTCACCAGAGTTCAGCGGTACTTGTGGATAGCTCGTATAGAATTGTAACCACGTATTCATTGAAAAAAAAGTAGCATAAATATCCGTAATAACCAGAAATACATAAGCTAATATGTTGGGCTAAGACATTCATTTTCTAGTGTACATGTAAACATTCCGGAGCCCCATTTCGATTAATTGTATTTGTTATACACCGGGCAACTACGCAACTACTTTACAATGAGCGAGGTTATGAATTAATTGTGAGAACATTTCACACACCTACCGTCTCTACTAAACCCTGCAAGTTAATATTTCACACATTAAGTGAAGCTTTACTGTTTCCTCGCCACCGTCAAGCCTCTCATGAGTCGGTTGCCTGCGATGAAGCGTATGTCTCACACGAGAAGGCACGCAAAATTATACTCTAGTTAAAGCGCACGAGGTTGCCAAAGTCAACGCAAGCGTAGATAGGGCGTTTCATAAATATATATAATTTTCCGCCACCTGGTGTACAATGCGGTCGATTATATAGTCTCATGCACTTGTCATATGATACTGATATACTTTATTATATGAAAGAACGAGAGAGAAGTGGGTGACACTTCATGGAGTGAGTTAGCAACTCACGGAATGCTAGACATCCACACTAGATATTGTCCTAGCTCGGGCGCTAGGCAACAAGCAGTACACAGCGGCACAGCAAAAGGAAGTCAATTGCCATCTAAAAGCTATGTATATGTTACCTTTCGTTCGAGAATGCTTTGAGTAGAGCGCGCGAAAAAAAAAGGTGCGCTATCCAACGCTATCCGTGACGGCGGCGTTCGAGACTCTTCTGCTCAGGTGTCGACACTGATTACGCGCTCCCGCACTCAGCGTGGTGTCATTGCTGTAATGGAGCTGATTGGCTCCTCGACTACTAATAAAGCCCGAGGCCTTCACGCTGACACTAAATTAAGGCAGTCGGGCGAGGAAGCCGCAGGCCCAGCCCGGAGAAGCACCTATCAACGCGTGGCGTTCATGAGCTCTGCTCAGTGGACGACGGACAGGTTGGTTCGCAGGGTTCACAGGTGGGCGTTGTCATCTCGCCTGCACAGGTTACAGAGACTGTGCTGTTGCTGCTGCTGCTCTACCAGCAGAAGCTTGCTCTCGAGGCCTCATCTCCATAGCCAGCCGTTTAAATGACTGACGCAATGACGGCCAGAGGGCCGGGGCTTAGCTGCTGAGCGATGGCGTCGTCGTTCGCGAATCTTTCCATCAACGGCGCCGTCCGTCCGCCAAGTCATCATCTCTAACGGGCCGGCAGGCCTTTTGTTTACCTGACAACGTTGCTGGACCTAAGGACGTCGTCGAGATAGTCCGAGAGCCAGCTCGAAGGAGGGAGATGTAGCGACCTGTAGAGAGAGAGAGAGAGAGAAACCTGTCAAAATGATCTGCGTACACGCAGGTCTACAGACTGCTCAACAATCACTGGGCCCTGAATACGCATATATATATATATATATATATATATATATATATATAGTAACCTAGCCAGTTTAAATTTGAATATGGCGCTCTGGAATAACGTAGTGAGACCTCTAAAGAGACGAATGGAGTGTCTGGCCGCCTGGTTGTGCGGGCCAAGAGCGGGCACGTGCGCATCACGGAGGAAAGAAGCAGGTTGTTGTGTAATCCGTCCAATTGATACAACAGTGTTTGCGTGTGTTTGAAGACATCATAGCGTTCCCATTGAAAAATTGCGACGATCGAGGAGCAGGCGAACTGTGGGAGGTGTTCAACCGGACGATATTCATTGCTGGATGGTAGCCGTATGCGGGGAAGACTGTGACCAGTAAGTTGCTGAGAATGTGAAGGCCGGGAGTGTTTGCGTGATGACTCGAAACTACGTCCAACAAACACTGACCAAATTGTTCGATCCTATTATGGCAGTGACGTGTACTGTGAGGCACTTCCGTAGACTACGCAACTTCATCAAGCGCAAACGGCCTGCGATAACGCTCGTCCACATGTCTCCAGGGTTATACAAAGTGTACAAGTTTACGAATGAGCAACCACTGTAGCCCACACATAGCCCTCTACGACTTTCATCAGTTTGGTCTGCTGATAAACGCTCCTAAAGGAAGTGCTTCAACTCGAATAACGAACTGAAGAACACAGTGGAGGACTGGCCTCATAACGTATACATATATTTGTAGCGGCGGTGGCTTAGGCGGCTAACGCATCGTTCCAAACGGAGCGTTGCCATAGCAACCATGGTTAGCAAAACTATCGCAAGTTCGAGTCCCGGCCGTGCTGGTTGTATTTGTTGGACAGTGCTTGTCATTGCCCTGTTGCTACATACCTCTGTTGGAGGAAGCCTACATAAATCCAGTACCCAGCACGCTATGACAATAGATGCATTTAGACGACATCGTGCCACAGGCAACTTAGGCCCATTACGAGCGTCTAAAATGTGGTCGTCAGAGCGTTAAAAACCAAATATCAGAGCGGCAAAAATTCTGGGAACAACGAATCTCAGTGTTGCGGTTCTTTAAACATTATGCGGAGCATTAGAGGCTCCGCCTTAAAGAGCGAGAGTCGCGTCCCATCCTCCCACAGCTCATCTTTGTCGTTGTATTCATCGTTAACTTCCATGTCTCGACATCGAGGTCGTAGAATCTAAACGTCACGTATGAGGACTGTGTACCATTTGTTCCCTTAACCTGTTTAAAGAGAAAGATACATGTCTAGCACGCAAAATGCATCGAGCCCTAATACGGGCTCGGACAGTTGACAGCGGGTTTAAAGTGGGCGTCTACTTATTAGATTTCCGATTGACTATCTTGATAGAAGTTCAATGACTTTTTCATGCTTGTTAGCTCCTGTAATGCTTGGCATAACAGCGCGACATTTGAATTATCCGCGAGCACTCTCTTTCGCTTAGGTGTCTTAGTGGCAAAAATATTGCCTTGCATTTGGGAGGTCGTGGGTTTAAGATCAAAATCGGCCGCTCTTAAATTCGTTTTCATGGCCTCCAATTTAGACAAGAGGGTGGAATTAAAATCGGCTGTAGTCGGACAAAAACGGGGAGCAGGGATGTCCAAATAAAAACAAATGTTGCGTTTCTATTTAACCGCCTATTATAGTTTATAGTTTGCTGTTTTTGTCCAGAGTACGGATAGTAGAGTCTACGAGCAGATTAGATAGTGCGCATTTATTTTCTCGAGCTTAGCTTGGTTTTTGTAAATGCTGCCGCCGTAAGAGACCGAATTATTTGCAGAATTGACATACTTGATACTAGTATGTTTCAAACAAAGAAGCATTTTGTACAGATTAATTGATGCACGAAATCACACTTCGAATGGGCTTCTTGGTGTCTGAATTTTGCAGTTTCTCACCTGCTTTGACCATATTTAGTAGGTTACTACTTTTCACTTACAGTTTTATGTGTTGTTATAAACGGTAAGAAAGTGACGTGTTACGAAGCACGGTAGGTCATGCTGGTTCGTATGCTCGAATAGATAACTGATGACAGGGAAGTTTCCATTGATACGACTGAAGTACGCAGGATATTGCGACTTTACTAGATTATTGTTACTAGATTTTTTTAGTTCTACAGTTTAATTATTAATCGTATAATTTAGTCCATGTAAAACTCTTCGTGAGCTTTTCGCATTTCAAGAGCTACTAGTAGCTTTTATTCAAGATAATTGCGGTTTAACGGTTATACTCCGCCAGGTGAGTCGGAAGCTATTGACATATATGAAAGCAAAGGAATGACACACGCCACGAATGGTGTCTGCGAAGCAAACTAACGATAACAAGTTGTGGTGCAAGCATTTAAATTCACTTACGTGTTATTAAACGTAATTATTTGTTGTCCTGCCGTTCCACCGAGAGAAGAAGCGCAAAGAACTTCGTTGCAGTGTTGAGTGGTACTTAGCGCTTTGCTGCGAGCAGAACCTATAAACACACTGAGTACTATAGTCGGCATGAAACTCCCTGTACCGTGTACATGGTATAGACGTGCCTGTCACCGCAGACCACACCGGCCCACAACCAAGGAGACTTTAAGACGTCGAGCGTTCTTATCTCCGTCGCTGCCTCCGTGACTTAGCGTTGCCACTCTCCTCAAGAACTAGTTAGGTGGCTCCGTCACAGGCATACGCAGCCTAAGCATATCCACGATTGGCGCGCAGTTCGACAATTGTAATAGGTGTTGTCAGACTCTGTCTAGACTTACGAAAACTTTAGGAGTCTCAGCATAGACAAGCGCATTGCCCTACCTGACAGACAGTCAGCCGTACATCTCCGACCCCTCCATAGAGAGCTGCCAGTGCCGGAGTTAACACTGTCCTCGATGTGTGCAGTGAATAACGTTCCCATATAGTGAATCCGAAGACCCAGGTATAAGAAAGAATTTACAAACTTCAATAGCCTCCCGAATAACGTTGTTTGCAGCTTAGCGTCCTCGACGACAAAAACATTACCACCACGGCATGTTGAAACTCTTGACGCACGTATTGAACAAGATTGGCCAGAAGATGCGTAAGCAAGATTAGTGGGTCTCCCTGAGGAGTCCCAACATTTTGCGTTAGCAGTTATAAATTATTTATTTATAACATTAAACCAAATTTGCAAATCTTAAGAGGAGTTCCATCAAAAAGTTATGCTTTGTGCCGGAATCAAGCCCGCAAGATTCGATTGCAGACTCGTCGGTCATCTTGTCCACCTCGTCCCATCGACAATTAACGACTAGACATAATTCATTAATATAAATATACATATATATATGTATATAAACAGCCAAGCATTTGTTACTCAAGTCGAGTGTATGTTAAATATTAATCTGCCGGAGTGCTGGGGGTTCCGGCAATGCAGTAGGTGATAAGCTGAGCAAGTTGTTCCACCGTGCCGACAAGTGCTCGTCTGCTTCATGGAAGCCAACTCTCGAGCACACTGCATGATGGAAGCCGTGCATTGCATGACGTTTAATAAGGTGGCGAGTTTTGTATTGGCCATTCTTTCACGAGTTGTTCACCGTAATTTGCTTCTGATAGAAGTTTATGTTCACTTGACACATCTTAGCTTCCCACTTTTGTAAATGCTCTTGATACTCGCGAGTTAACCGCAGGTTAGAGCGGCGCTGGAAGTCTTCTGTAAACAGTGCGGTACCCGCAGCCAGATACACCAATCGGTTGCGGCTGCCTTTGGTAAACGCCCATATCCCGTTTTAATTATACGTTGCCTTCAGGCGGTCGAGTTTGTCAAAGCTCGAGGCTCTGATATGTTCCCAAATAAGTTGGATTCGCATAGCTTGCTGTAGGGGCAGCTTTCAGATGCATTAAAAGCCGTCCTCAGTGAGAAAAGTTGCAGACTCTAAATTGAGAAGGTGGCAATCAGCGCCCTACGGACCCTTTCCTCAATATGTCTAGAGAACGAGGGTACCGATGGTATGAGCTGTTGCGAGGCTTCCTCCACTGACGGAACTTCATTGCTTTTGTATTTAAAATATTCCGGTGAAGTATCTGTTGCAAACGTTGCAAAAGTTATCAACGCTTTGATGAATATGGAAGCGACTTCCAGACCAGTAGATAGCAATACCTATCAGCGTATTAGATGAGTTGCACTAATGGAGGCTTCTTCTTCACAATCGCCGGCAGCTCACTGACAATTACAGAAAACAGAACTGAGCTAGGTTTTCGCCCTGTGCAACACCCGTTGTCTGTCCAACGTTGGTATCTTCGGCAACGCCGTCGTCCAATATTACATAATTATCCTGAAAAATTGCTGCCAATAGTTTGCAAAAACATGGTGGCATACCCAATGTTGCAAACCATCTTCCAAACGGCAGCGTTGCGAGGTGCAGTATTAAAGGCAGATTTTAAATCCACAAATATTGCAAACATTGAAATGCCCACGGCAGCTCAATGTTTTCCTTATATTCTCGAGGAATATTGCGCAAACTGTGTGTGTTGACTTGCTGCGCCTGAATACATGCTGTTCCGCGGGTATGAAGCCCTGTACTTCACGAAAATTTTCCAGGCGGCGAGTTAGGAGCAACGATCGTTTATAGATGCAGCTTTTCTTGAAATTCCTCTCCAGACTGAAAGATCCAACACGTCACCTTTGCCTCTAGGGATCACGGCCAGTATACAGTCTCGCGTAGTTTCGATTGTTTGATATGATTATTTCTAATCATATCTGGTCCCGGCCGCCATTCCATTTTTACGATGCAAAACTATCACTGCAACTTCCTGTAGAGTGAATGGTTCGTCGGTATTGGCTCGGAAGATGCAGGCTATTTCGCTGTGCGGGCCTTGAAACATTGGCAGCTCGAGCGGGATTGTGTTCGCCGACGAGAACATATCTCTGAAGTGCTGGACACGAATTGTGGACGAAATCGGACATGCAACTGATTCCGTTGACTAGCGAATCCCTTTAACAGGCTGACATTCTGTTGCATGAACCAGCTCTACTTCTTATGTTTCAACATATACGAGCTGGGCCTCTTTTAGGGTATTAGAGTACCACTTGCGGACCTTATTGTACAAATTGCTCATTTCAGGACGGTAACGGGCAAAACAAATTATTGCTTCGCATACTTTTAAACCTTGTAGCACTGTCTGTTGGACCACAGTTTTGAGCGCCAGACAGCCGATCGCATTCAAAGCAAACACGGTAATAGATTTAATCGACGTTAAAAAGAGATTCAATGCGTATTTAATCAGCAGCACTTTCCACGCGGTAATCATTTACTCAGGGTGGGCAACGACTCCGTATGGCAGCTACGTTTAGACTATTAACTACAACCACATCCCCATAGGACAAGTGATTCATACGTCACTACATCCTCTGCTCGTTCCTAATCTAGACTTAACATGGCGACCTAATTCTAAGCACTCTCCTTTGCTCTAATTTACGTTTGATTGATTTCGCAAGTGATTTGCATTTTGAATATTATATATATATATATATATATATATTAAACATACCAGGTTGTGGCAGCTTTGCACAATGTACGCTGTTTACACATGACAACTAATCCAAGAGTTCCTGGTGAGATGCACATTTGCGTAAGCAACCTCTTGTATGGCTTCTGACACATTACCGATGACATTTCCGCACAGACAGCTTAGCCGCACAAGTAGAAGAGGCCAGTTATTTCAGTCTGATTCGAATTGTTTCCATTGCTGTCCCGCAGCCTACTAGCATATACGAATCAGCTCCGTGCCAAATGCAGCAGAGCCCGAAAAATATCGCCCGAGGACAGTGAGAGATGTCCCCAGAAGACTATAGGTCAACATTAATACAAATTTAAGCTCAAAGAGTCCCACTGCAACTACACTGTCCGGCAGCTGTTCGCGATGTGATGTGGAAAGGTCGTTCCTATATTGGGGAACCTGAGACTCAATTACAGAGAAGGAGTTGAGAAACTCCAGTGGTTGGTCACTACATGTAATTTAGACGTCGCAGCCAATCAACCTCACCGGCGTAACTTAATCGTTTGCATTTTCCGTGAATTTCATTAATGTCCCTCGCCGTTTAGGTAAACTTCGTTGGCGCTGACTGTACATGGCGTCTGTGGCCCCGAGATTGCGGTGTGCAACCATGACATTGTTTCGCGCAAATTATGACAATTGTGCTTCTAAGCTCTTCCTGCATAGGTTAGGCTAGATCAGCGATAATTAGGACGTACGCAAGGCTACTAGACGACCTGTCCTGGAGGGTCTCTACGTTTTGCTTCAGCTGAATAATCTCGCTGCCCCACATATCTACCTCTAGGTAGTTCCTCAGTCCTGAAAAAGCTGGAGAGCACTTTAGGAATAGAACCACCTGCCCCAGCTGGCCGAAACGAATCAACCTGTAGATAGCGGGGGCTTTATCGAATACCTTTACACAGTCGATAAAAAGCTCAGACTGAAGTGCAAAGATCGAGTCCCGCGTACTTCCGCTTACCCCAAACCCCCCGAATTGCTCCTAAAAGGGCCTTATCCACAGTTGTAGACATTTCTCCTATAACCATCTTCTCAAAGATCTTCTTTCACAGTGCGTTCCGATACAATATCCTGATATAGGTTTGGATTGCTCACATTATCACGGCTTTCTTTCTTGAAATGTACTGTGTATTTTCGCATTGTGCCGGGCTTAGGGGTATGCGATCCCCCTCTGAGTATCACCGTGAGCACAGGCAACAAGGATGGCCCGTGATTGGATCTGCCGACTCTGCCCAATGCTTTCTAGCCCAGGGCCCCGCAGCACGGCTGCGGTTTTCTCGCGACTAAAAGACATGTTCATGAGGTGCTGTTCTAAGGGAAGCTTTGCTCGATCAAGGGAGAAGGAATCGGAGCATGGTCATCTAGCAGCCAAAGCAGTCAGCTGCTGACGAGTCTGCTACTCCGGTTATGCTGGGTATGTTTTTTGTTGGCGGCAAATTAGATAGACGTAGGGCGCAGCGCTGGCTTTCTCAACCAGGCAAGTTTCTTCAAGATAAATGCTGATCGTTCAGTTTTCGAAAGTAGTACCTGTTAATTCGCAAAGTAACTCTAGACGCCTCTGAGCTGCTGCCGGCGACCGTAGTGCAGCCATCGCGGCCACGAGGATGCATCAATGAAGCATTTTGTTGCTTAGTTTATAAGTTCGTCGTAGATTGGAACTGTCAAAATCAGATAAAATGCGGGATCATTAGAGCCTGCATATATAATGCGTAGGTTATAACGAGCAGCTTTTTGCAAGTGACCGAGTGCTCACTACTGCGGTGGGAATTTCATCAGGACGCGGATTAGCAACGTCAGCAAAGTTTCGTCGTCGCTAAATCTAGCGATTGGCAAGTTTTCTTCTTCCGGCTCAAATTTCTCGCTGGTTGGCTCGGTTGGTCGGTGGCTTCCTTGGCCACATTGGCGAAACACGTCATTAGGCTCGGCGTCCGTCACTGCTGCACCCCGCCGCCATTCAGGCTTGCCTTTCGTTCTCATTGCATATTCCTGCATACAGAGTCTGCGTGCCGAGAGACGCCGGCCACAGTGGCCCATAGATTTCCTGCTTCGCGATCTGACTGGGCAGTCGTCGTCGTAGTAGTAGTCTAGTAGTAGTAGTAGTAACTCGCGTTAGGCGCAAAATGGCCGCTGGCACGCGTCAAGACGGCCAGGAGACGGGGCAAGTGGGGTAGGATAGGGTGGGAATGGAGGGAGTGGGGATGGGGTTGTAATAAAGAAAGAGAAAGCTAGAATAAGGCACGAGGGTATTCGTACGGTGGCGGACGCGCTATAACAGCTGATGATAGTTTGGTCTTTAACCGATGCAGTCTTCGGTCCTCGGTCTTCATTTCGTCAGTGTGTAAGACTACTGTGTGTCTATGTATGTGGTCATGAAGTGCGTGTGTGTGAAAGGTCAATGAAGTGCAGTCCTCTGTCTACTGGCTCCCGTCTGCCTACCTGAGTTCGTCGAACGGTCGAAGCGGGCAAGCCGCGAGCAAACTCATCAGCAGGCCAACTTTGACCTGACGCCATCAAGTCTAGCCAGGCGGCGCCGGCCCGCGTCTCTCCCATCGTCTTCGTCGTCGGGTCGTTGTCGTTCACAACGAAAAGTTGCCTCGCGCAGCTCAGCAGCTCGATCAGCAATTGCAATACGTGTGCGTGTTACAGCAGTAAATAGCAGCTGTTGATGCAGATCGGACCGCCGATGCTGCTCTCCGATCCAACGAACGGCGATAGCAGCATTCTCCTCCCCTTTCCGGCCAACCGCCATGTTCTTTCGGCTCGTTCATTCAGTGCATAATTGAAGATGGCATGTAGTAATAGTAAACGTTTAGCGTCGTACGAGAGGACGACATGCAACGCAGCCGTTCCAGCCGTTGCATAGCCTATCTATCACATTAGACGCAACTGGTGCGGTGGTGGTGGTGTTGTTGTACATGCGTCTGCAGCAGTTGCTGTGGTAAGTGTGCACACGAACTGACTGTGACCTTGGATGAAACTCTCTCGCGCTGGATATTGGTTTTATTTTTTCGTTCTTTCCTGACTAGCACGAGGCCCAGCCAGAGCTAGATCCCGCCCGCTTAGTAGAGATTTATCGGCGGCAGCACGCAATGCACTTATTATCATTGATGTTTATATTCTCAGGTAGACAGAGCTCCTTCCAAACACACCGCTGCCTCTGTCTTCTCTCTCCCTCTCTCTCTCGTTATCCATGGGTATATACACCAATTCAGCTAACCCATCACATATTAACAGGTTTTGTCTTGACAAAGTTCTACTTGCAGACTGAGATTTAATAGCGGCGTTCAGTTATTGAAACGGTCAATGCTACACTCTCGGCGGCTATGTTAGTGCGCCTGCAAATTTGTCTTATTGCATCTTGAAAGAACACCTGAATATATATATATATATATATATATTTATATAATTTTTGAGGGGGTTAATCGATGCTAAAGCTCGCTGTCGCATGCGTCGATAGAACATTTATGGCAACTGATCAGTTAAACAAAACGGTAGCAAACGTTATTGCCCTTTTCAAAGTTTTAAGGTTGAGCTTACTAGACGATGCTCAATTGATAGTTTCTTATAAGCATCTTAATAGTCAGTTTGCAGATAGGAACCTTAGAAAAAACCTTGTGACATGTATATGACACGCAACCACTCAAAAACTTTTTAGCCAAAACCGATCCAAATGCGCTCATGAGGTGCTGGACGGCAAACACATTATACACAACATGCAGGCCACCGAAGTTGTAGAACACTGGGCCAACACGATGACACAACCACCCCCTGAACCACTCCCTTGCCCCGTATACACTCCCAACTCTGATCTCTTTGAGGTTTCCCTCCCTATCTCCCTAAAGGAAACCCACGTAGCTCTCCGCGGACCTTCTAAAGCACTTGGCTTGGAGGGATTTGTCTTTCGTCCCTCCGTAAACTCCCGTTAGAAGTAGTCTGTTGTATTCTTAACATACTAATAATTAGCGATATTGCTTCAGCCCATGAAACTGCTCGCTTAGCGTTCATCCCTAAAATTAATAATGTCACATCCCCAAGCGATCTGCGCTATCTACAGTTCATACTTACAACGAACGCTTAACAAAATTATCTGTAGACGCCTCCAGAAATCTATTAAGCTTCTCCCAATCTAGCGAGTTTCTCCCCTATAATGGTACCTTCGAGAATCTTGTGGTTCTGGATGGTATCCTTAACGATGCCAAGTCTGCAGAACGTGAGCTCAGACTCGCCTCAATCGACCTCCGTAAGGCGTTCGACATGGTGAGTCATGATTCCGTCCTGTGGTCACTTCGGACTCGCGGATACCCGGAGTTATTCATTGATTATATCGAACGCCAGTACCTCTCATCTAAAACTCTCATAGAATTTGGACAAGAATGTCGCACATTTCGGCCAACTGGGCGTGTTAGGCAGGAAGATCCTCTGTCCCCCTTTTATTTAATCTAGTTCTCGACGACATTCTTTCAAAACTAGACAAAACTAATATCGGGTACCAACTTACTGATGACTTCCGCCTTATCGGCTTAGCATTTGCGGATGATCCCATCCTCCTAGCCTCCACGAAATCTACTCTCCAACGGCTCCTTAATATTGCGGACCCCCTTTTGAAATCCCGAGGCCTTGAAATTAATACTAATAAACGCTTTACTATCTCCCACATATTTAATAGGAAGGAAGGTAAAGGTTTTATTAATACCGTACCAGAATTTAACGTTGGAGATCGGCAATTGCCAGCTAAAGGTATGAGCGATCGATGGAGATATCTTGGAGTCGACTTTGACAGCAATGGCAGAATTGACTCCACCAAGGATATACTCCTTAGTTTACTCAACAGACTCATGATAGCTCCCCTTAAACCCTACCAAAAACTCATATTGTTGAAAGACTTTCTCATTCCCCACCTCCTATATAAACTGGTCTCCGGCCCCAGACCATCTTACGCACTCCTTAGCGACCTAGATAAAGAGATCAGAAAGGTTGTTAAGTCGAAATGGCTTAAGCTCGACAACTCGATGCCGAACGTCTACCTGTACACGCACACAGCACACGGCGGTTTGAACATCCCCTGCCTCCAAACATTCATCCCCAGACTCCGCCTCTCCCGCCTGACAGCACTACAACACTCCACGCACCTTGGGGTTCAATGGATGCTAACCACCGAGCACTTCAAACAAGGCCTTGCAAAAACAAGACTTCTTTGCGAGCGCTTGGGAACCTTCATTGATACCGCTACACAAGAGACCAATTACTGGTCTCAACAACTACACAACACGTTCGATGGGGCACATTAAAAAAAACACACGAAACGCACTTTGTACATTACTGGATTAACGGTATGCCCTACCTATCTGGTAAGGAGTATTTAAACCTACTAAAGCTCAGAATCAACGCACTACGAACGCGTGCCAGATTGGCCAGGGGACGCCCGGGCTACAACAAATGTTGTAGGCACGGGTGTCATGCGCCTGAGACGTTGGCTCATGTCGCTTAGATGTGCGATACAACACACAAACAAACTATAAAGAGACATGACGACGTCTGTGATCGCGTGGCGCGTCTTCTCTGCAAGAAGGGTCATGAGGTGGTTCGTGAGCGAGTATTCCGTCGACCGGGCGCACCGCGTCTAAAGCCCGACCTCGTAATAACAACACCTACCAAAGTCTGGGTTTTAGATGCCGAGGTTTGCGGCCCGAACCGGGACCTGGCAAAAGCGCGGCAGAACAAGATCACCAAATATGACGTCGAGTTCCTAAGAGCGGCGCTCCCCGACCCGAAAAACCTCGCAGATTCGAATCCATCACTATATCTATGAGTGGTGTCTGGGACTCTGAATCTGCGAAGACGCTCCTGGGGCTCGGCGTCACGAAGAGGAATCTTATGAATCTTACCGTTTTAACGTTGCAAGGAGCGTTGAGGATATACCGCTCGCACCGGGTTCATAAGAGCGGGGGCTACCATCAAGCAAGGACACGGACAGCTGATTCTTAACATCACGTGACACCTTTTTAACACAATTTTTATTAAGGCGAGCACTGCCGAGTGTGCAACCGTATTGTAAATGATTAATAAATCATCACAATATTAAATATATATATAGAAAATATTGTGATGATTTATTAATCATTTATAATACGTTGCACACTCAGCAGTGCTCGCCTACAACAAAGAGCTGTTCAGCTCTAGCCAAGTACACACTAGCACCGTATATACGTATATATACATATATATATATATATATATATATATATATATATATATATATATATATATATATATATATATATATATATACATATATATGACAATACCAAGTGAAAACGTTTCGCAAATACGTTTAGGCATACATTTGAATAGCTTTGTCACAAACCCAGAGTTAAGCTGTTTTGCGCCAGTAGACTGTCATTAACACATCACGAATACTCCACATGCGTATAGATACATCTGGAGACATGCTATTTCCTACCTGAACATGCTGCTTCCCAGTAATTTAAGGAAGTTGCTCTAATATAAGATTTTTTTTAAAATATGGTATAAGGAATCTTTAAAAACATTACATTTACAATACCTAAAGATCATTAAATTCCTGTTTAAGAAAGGTAATATGCTTTGGATACAAGAATCTTTACCTTTTGTTGGATACGTGCGTACTCTTTAGGGTGCACTCGGGCATTTCTTTTTTCAACTAACTTGCGCAGCCAGCCACTAATGACAACAATCTGAAAACCAACGTCACAGTACGCTTGGATAAGAGCTTTTTTTTATATATATACTCATGAATAAATAGGCATTTCATTAGTTTGCGCTTATGCCCGTATGTGATTCGAGTCATGGCGAAGTGACGTGATACTTGTTCGTTAATTTATAATATCTTTACATAAAATATGCAAGAAAAACGATGAACCTAAGATATTAAAACTGAGTTTAAATCTATAAAGGTGATTTATTATTATTATTATTATTATTATTATTATATATTTCACGGACCTAAATGCGTTGTATCTAATGATAATCATCTCCGTTTCTTCCTTGAGTATAAATGATTAGAAGGTACTACGGCAAATAGTGTGCTGCTTGCTCAAAATATTGAGAAATATACGCTTAAATAATAATATTAATAATAATAATAATAATAATAATAATAATAATAATAATAATAATAATAATAATAATAATAATAATAATAATAATAATAATAATAATAATAATAATAATAATAATAATAAGTTACGCCAAAGCAAGTTTGGTGCCAAAGGTGTTTCAGTAAAAGGTGGAGCCGAGGCTGCAGCATACGCGGTTCGAGAATTCATAGAGGCGGACGGTCCCCCACGTGTGGTGGTAAAGCTCGATTTTCGAAATGCCTTTAACACCATCCGACGCGACGTTATTCTCAATGAAGTGAAATCGAAAGTGCCCCAGCTTTACCCATTTACACTGCAGAGCTACAGCAAGCCATCGCTACTATCTTGGACCGCTAAGGAACCTCTCCTTTCATCCATCAGTGTACAACAGGGCGATCCGCTCGGCCCCGCTCTGTTCAGTATTGGAATCTCTGAGATAGTGGCCCGTACGGACAGTCCATTAAACGTTTGGTATCTGGACGACGCCACCTTGGGAGGCCCAGTAAACTCAGTTGTCGGTGACATTCTCAATGTTTTAAGGTCCGCAGACGAAGGAGGACTGGAACTAAATCCTTCTAAATGCGAAATCATCGTCGTAGGCGGAGATTCCCACGAGCAGGGCGAAATGTTCAGAACCATTGAAAACATCTTGCCCGGATCGAAGAGAGTTGATTAGGCGGACCTGGAAATTCTAGGTGACCCCGATTGGAGCTCAAAGAATTCTTGAGACGATTACAATTAAGCGCAACGCGCTTTTGCGGATCAAACCCCGTTTCGTCGCAATGCACCCGCAGGCAGCTCTTTGCCTCTGGAGATATAGCTTAGGATCGCCAAGATTGAATTACATCCTGCGGACCTCCCCAGCGAGCAACGAGCTGGCCGGCCTGCAGGACTTCGACGACACCGCAAGGGAAATTATAGGTGAAGTTCTTAACGTCACTCTGACTGACCATAATTATCAAAGGGCAACTCTTCCCCTTAGGAAAGGGGGGCTTGGCATCAGGTCCGTGACGGAGCTTGCGCCCGTATGTTATGCGGCTTCGCTAAGAATTTGCACAACTCGCTGGGACCCTCGTCGAGCCTAATATTCGTCATCTAATACAAGTGACGAAAGACAAGGCCGAGCTAGCTGCAAGAAACGTCATAGGCCCTGGTCCCTGGGAGGAGCGCCTTACACAGCATACGCTTGACGGTTATAGGTGCAACATTGTGGGTCGAAATCTTCTCGATAGCATGCAATCCCCCACGGAGAGAGCGGTTTTTATAGCCGCCCGAGACACCTTTAGTAGCGGATACCTAAGGGCTCTACCCTCGCCGCAGTTGGGCACCATGCTGGACAATACCTCCTTCCGCATAGTGACAGCGCTCCGAATTGGAGCTCCCATATGCGAGCCATACACCTGCGCAGCCTGTGGGACGCCTGTAGAGAGTAACGGCCTTCACCCCCTGAGCTGCATCAAAAGCCAAGGAAGAGCCGCTAGGCACGCGGAACTTAACTCGATCATAAGGAGAGCCCTGCGTCGTGCAGGCATACCGAGTACGCTGGAGCCCAGACTCGATACAAGCAGTGACAGGAGGCCCGACGGAGTCACTATTCCATTGTGGTCTTGCGGTAAGTGTCTGGCATGGGATACAACAGTATCCTGCACTGTTGCCCCGTCCTACCTGCGACACAGTGCCCTTGAGGCCGGCTGGGTCGCCAAACATGCAGATCGAGAAGAAAGACGAAAGTACAGGGACTTAGAGCCCAGATACCACGTCGTGCCTATTGCTATGGAAACACTAGGTCCCGCTAGTAAAGGCACAAAGAGATTCATTAAAGAGCTTGGCGAGCGGACACAGGAGAACACAGGCGACCGACGAGAGAGCGAGTTTGTTATATTTATAATCGGGTCAATGTTTTGAGGGGAAGAGACTGGTACCGAGATATTTAATTATATATTAATACATGTTCAGACCTCACAATTGTATGATCAGCAATAAACAATAAATAATAATAATAATAATAATAATAATAATAATAATAATAATAATAATAATAATAATAATAATAATAATAATAATAATAATAATAATAATAATAATAATAATAAGTGCACAACCGCGGCTTCCTATTTACACCACAGCTCTGTTGAGCCGGGGTGGGTAGCAAAGCACGCGGACGCCAGAAAACGGTTTAAATATGCTGGACTGGAAACAAGATATATTTTGTGCCTATTGCCATGGAGACACTAGGACCAATCAGTAAGGGAACCGAAGCATTTCTCAAAGATTTGAGCAAGCGAATTCAGGAGGTCACGAATGACCGAAGAGAGGGTCAATTCTTGGGGCAAGCGTTGTCCTTGGCCGTTTGCAGATGAAACGCGGCATCTATTTTAGACGTCATGGAGTGAACTAATTATTTAAAAAACTTTGCAATAATACGTTCAGACCTCTCAACGGTAACATCGTTTAACATGTAATAAATATAATAATAATAATAATAATAATAATAATAATAATAATAATAATAATAATAATAATAATAATAATAATAATAATAATAATAATAATAATAATAATAATAATAATAATAATAATAATAATAATAATAATTGGAGACACTTGGCCCCATCAGCTTAGGTACAGCAAAACTCTTGAAAGATATCGGAAAACGCATAGAAGACGTTACGGGTGGTCGACGCGAGGCCATGTTTCTGAGACAGATGATGTCTTTGGCCGTTTGTAGAGGGAACGTGGCTTCAATCATAGGCGCAATGAACTGACAAGAGAACAAAGCAGGCCTGGTTTAAACGTTCATACCTCACAATTGTTATAACTGAATAATAATAAAGCAATAAATAATAATTATTATTATTAAAATAAAATAATAATAATAATAATATAATAATAATAATAATAATAATAATAATAATAATAATAATAATAATAATAATAATAATAATAATAATAATAATAAATAATCACACCCAGCACAATCGGCAAGAGGTTTCATATCACTAACGACCAACACAGCGTGCGCCAGGCAGAGATGAAATTAGCAGAAGGCGATATTCGTTCCGCTGCTCGATCGCTACTGTTCTTAAACACATTGGCACCACACGATAAACATACCGAGTCTGAACTACGGAGCAAACACCCAGTTAGTCCACCCGGGTGTCAAGAACAGTTAGATCTTCTGCAACACCTGTCATTTCGAGTTATAATGTTTATGAAGTTATAACTCAGTGTGCTCCTTTGCCTTGTATGTCAGTATCGCCAATAATATGGTATAGGTATTATCTGCTGCTTTATCTTCTTCTTTTTCTTCTTTTATTCCCAAACCCTTGTACCACTTTTCATAACGAGAACTTAAGCATGTGAATGTATGCAGTTCCGTAAATAAACCACGTCTGAATTGAATTGAATTGAACAGCCCGCCACACTAAACCTAGATAGAGTTGAAGGGTCTCTCGTCTTTGATACCATTCGATCTTTCCCCTTTGCAAGTGGAGCCGGTTTAGACGGCCTACGGCCTCAACATCTTTGAGACATGCTAAGCCAGACGATTCCATATTCGGAGCGCTTACTAACCGAGCTGGGCATTTTTATGGCCAGAGTGCTAAATGGGGCTTTGCCATCGTTCTGCCAACCGGTTTTCTACGGTGCAAGTTTAACCGCCCTCCGAAAGAAAGATGATTCTATTAGGCCCATAGCATGCGGACTGACTCTACGAACCACGGCTTCAAAGATTGCGATGGCCATGAATAAACGGGCAATTGTTGCGGCGGTTTCACCCCATCAAATGGGTGTTGCCATTAGAGGAGGAGCGGAGGCTACTGTACACGCTACATGCGCTTTTCTGGAAGCAGAAGGACCGACAAAAGTACTAGTTAAACTAGACTTCCGAAACGCATTTAACACAATAAGAAGGAACAGAATTTTTGACGAAGTAACGAGAAAAGCCCCACGACTCTATCCGATGATATGGCAGAGTTATAAAGATTTCTCAATCCTCGCTTGGAACGCAGATATAACCATAGAGTCACAAACTGGCATTCAGCAGGGCGACCCATTGGGACCAGCTCTGTTCTGCATCGGCATTTCGGATCTGATATCAAGCCTACAGAGCCCTTTCAATGTATGATACCTAGACGACGTTGTCTTGGGAGGTCCCGCAAATGTCGTGGCGAGAGATCTGCAAACTAAACTGAACTTTAAGGAACCAGGAGGACTGACTCTCAATGCAGCCAAATGCGAGGTTTTAGCTGTCGGAGGCACCCTTCAAGATCAGGCGCAAGCTACACAAGAAATCATGGAAGCACTTCCTGGGATATCTTGTGTAACTCAAGGTAACCTAGATGTTCTAGGTTTTCCCGTAATGGCCGAAGGAATCCCACGCGCTCTCGGTGCTAAACGAGAGACCCTGGTAAAAATTCGCCCACAACTGACCAGTATGCACCCTGTGTGTGAGAGAACATGTGGAAGAGAGCTAGCCTCCCCATCGACAACGAAGGCCTTGGAATAAGAAGAGCTACGGATCTTGCTGCAGTGTGCTATGCTGCATCCCTGAATCAATTTGGCTCCCTGGCAGAATCACTTCTTGGTGAGGAAGCAAAGATTAAACTAAAAAAGGCAACCGCGGTGGCAGACGCCACAATCAGGAGTCAACTCGGTCCTGGCCCTCTGAGAGAGCACGTGAGTCAAAAACTTGTTGACGCGTACAAAACTAAGAAGTCCGCGCGAGATATAATGAATAACCTTACATAGGCAAGAGACCGTGCCGTCTTTTTAGCGGCTCAACATCCTTTCAGCGGGGGCTGGCTTTAAGCGCTGCCCTCCCGTCAGCTTGGCACCATGCGGATCCAAACCCCTTCCGCATGGTGTCAGCTCTTAGAATAGGCGCCCCCGTCTGCCAGCCCTTCACGTGCCTCTCATGCGGCCAACCGGTTGACTCGGACGGTCTACACCCGTTAAGCTGTCTAAAAAGCCCCGGCAGACTTACAAGGCACGCTGAACTCAACGCCATAGTGAGAAGAGCTCTTAGAAGGGCAGGGATACCATCTACGCCCGAACCAGTAGGTCTTCTGAAAAACGGAGGTAGGATCTAGAACTATCTAGAAGCTACCACTTTGCACCCATTGCATTAGAGACACTCGGCCCCATCAGCACAGGTACAGCAAAACTCCTGCAAGACATCGGAAAACGAATCGAAGACGTTACGGGCGATCGACACGAGGCCATGTTTTTGAGACAGATGATGTCTTTGGCCGTGTGTAGAGAGAACGTGGCTTCCATTATCCGCGGAGCCAGAGAATGCTACGCCGCAGCATACACCAAAGCATTGAGCAAGTTTAACTCGAGGCTTGACCTCAAGAGCTGGAACCATCTCCTGGTGCTTCCATCGCTAATGTTTGCCATTTCGCGTCAGAAAAATCAAGAAGTGACGCTGACCAAACCAATTAAGAAGAATGTAGCCTAAATAGCTCTTAGGACTCTTCAAGGTGTGGCTGACGCAATTGCACTCAGCACTATCGACAAGATACGCCACGTAAATGAGGCTGAAAATAGTATACGCCAAGCAGAGATTAAATTAGCAGAGGGTGATATCCGTTCTGCCGCTCGAGCCCTGTTGTCCTCAGACATAATCGCACCATACGACGCGCACACAGAATCCGAACTGCGGGCCAAACATCTACGTTCCCCACCTGGTTGCCAAGAGCGCACAGAGCTGCTCCAACAACCGATCGCCTTAAACCTTGGTAAGATTGACGTACTTCAGGTCCATGAGGCCGTTAAATCTTTTCCATTCACAAGTGGAGCCGGTTTGGATGGTCTGCGTCCTCGACATCTACGTGACATGCTCGACCAGACGATTCCCTCTTCTGAACGTCTACTAAACGAACTGAGTACCTTTGTGACTACAGTACTTAATGGTACCTTGCCGTCATTCTGTCTACCGATTTTCTATGGTGCAAGCCTAACCGCCCTGAGAAAAAAAGATAACTCAATTAGACCCATTGCGTGCGGACTGGCCTTACGAAGAATGGCTTCTAAAATTGCCATGGCTGTGAATAAAAATACCATTGTGACAGCGGTATCTCTTCACCAAGTTGGGGTTGCCATTAGAGGAGGAGTAGAAGCCACCGTGTATGCTACGCGTGCCTTTTTGCATGCAGAGGGCCCGACAAGAGTTCTAGTTAAACTAGACTTTCGAAATGCGTTTAATACATTAAGAAGAGATAAAATATTTGATGAAGTACACAAGAAGGCTCCAAGACTCCTACCGATGGTGTGGCAGGGCTACAGAAGTGCGTCAATGCTTGCTTGGAATACAGATGTAACCATAGAGTCCAGAACCGGTATCCAACAGGGAGACCCACTAGGGCCAGCGCTGTTTTGTCTTGGCATTTCTGATCTGGTGTCAAGTCTACAGAGCTCCTTTAACGTCTGGTATCTGGATGATGCAATCTTGGGTGGTCCCGCGGACGTTGTGGCGAAGGATGTACAGACCGTACTACAGTTCGAGGAAACGGGAGGGCTAACGCTCAACGCCTCTAAGTGTGAGGTTACAGCGATAGGAGGCAATGCGCAAGAGCAAGATAAATCTATTCAAATGATCATGCAAGCACTTCCCGGAATAATTTGCACGACACAAGAGGACCTAGATATTCTGGGTGCTCCCGTCATGTGTGAAGGAATCCCACGGGTTCTTCGCGCAAAACGAGAATCTCTTGTAAAAATCCTGACAAATATGCACCCACAGGCGGCCCTTGGTCTGTGGAGACACAGTCTTGGGTCATCAAGATTTAACTATTTGTTGCGAGTATCCCCGACCTTCACATATACCGAAGGCCTCGCTGCTTACGACGAGACTACTAGGGATATTCTGGGTGAGGTATTGAACATTAGTTTAGAGGAGAACTTGTGGAAAAGAGCAAGCCTTCCAATAGCCTTCGGAGGCATTGGTATTAGAAGGTCCATCGATCTCGCCGCAGTGTGCTATGCTGCATCATTGAATCAATTTGGCTCTCTAGCGGAATCGCTTGTTAATGAAGATGCAACAATCGTGTTAAAGAAAACTACCATGTTGGCAGATGCGACGATGAGGAGCCAACTTGACCCCGGCCCCCTGAAAGAGCACGTGAACCAACATTTTCTCGACGCTTGTAAAAATAAGAAATCATCAAGGGATATCATGGATGACCTTACATCATCAAGAGAACGTGCCGTTTTTTTAGCGGCTCAACATCGTTTCAGCGGGGGCTGGCTCCAAGCATTGCCCTCCCGCCAGCTTGGCACCATGCTGGACCCCAACTCCTTCCGCATGGTGTCAGTCCTTAGGATAGGCGCGCCCGTCTGCCAGCCTTTCTCGTGTCTTTCATGTCTGTTGCCTCTGATGGTCTACATCCTCTAAGCTGTCTAAAAAGCCCTGGCAGACTTACAAAACACGCGGAACTCAACGCCATAGTAAGAAGAGCCCTTAGAAGGGCAGGGATACCATCCACACCCGAGCCGAAAGGTCTTTATGGAAGTAGTGAGCTACGACCGGACGGGGTCACCATTCCGCTATGGTCACATGGTAAAAGCCTTGCATGGGATGTAACCGTTTCATGCACAGCGGCCTTGTCGTATCTACGTCACAGCGCAGTAGAATCAGGATGGGTTGCAGAACGCGCGGACTCTGAAAAACGAGGTACCTCGAGCTGTCAAGGAAGTACCACTTTGTACCCATTGCAGTGGAGACACTTGGGCCCATTAGCACAGGTACGGCTGAAGGATATTGGAAAGCTTATAGACGATATTACGGGTGATCGACGCGAGGCATGTTTTTGAGACAGATGATGTCTTTGGCCGTGTGTAGGGGGAACGTGGCTTCTATCATAGGCGCCATGAATTAAAGAAATCAGCAGAGCATCATGAAATTGGCTTAAACGTTCATACCTCACAATTGTAAAACCGAAAAATAATAATAATAATAATAATAATAATAATAATAATAATAATAATAATAAATTTACACACGTGGCACGTAGGTATGCATGTACGCAATTAGTTGAAAAGTTTACTGCAAAGCGTCAGCGCTCATGGTAGAGAAATCAGCGGTAACTTTCCCTGCAGCCGCTACGGTTTGTTTAAATGCTGTTGCAGCATTGAGACAGAAGAGAGTAGCACAGAGTTACTTGCTATTAGATCTATATACCTTCTTCAATGCACGAAAATGCCTAGCGGAGCGTTGAGAACGAAGAGGCACGCGTGCAGAAGTAGGAAAGAGCTGGTAACTGTAAGAGTACGTAGTGCAGATACTACATAACTTTTTTACTGATATACTCTATGCTCTAGCTGTAAAAACACGTAGTTATATACCCATCTTTTCACACAGCTCACCCATGCTATAAACCGCAATCGATTTAGCATAGATAAATATCAATACCTAAATGTATAACACATAAGGATATCTATATATACATGCATGCATACGCTGATGTGGGGTAGAGGTGTGTAAAAATCTATGCGCGGCTGTGACGAAAGCCGAACTAGATAATAGATCTGAAGTTGCCTGATACATGCCTCGATGAAGCACGCCACGATGAGGTGGACGCCCGCTAGCGCAAGACAGCCAATCCGGAACTCTAACGGAATCAGATCATACGATATATTGAGTACCGCGATAACGATTGGTGGCGGCCACATCACTACGCAGACGAAAAGCGCGGCCACAAGCAGGAGGTACAGCGTCAAATGCCCTGAAACGTAGATCGACATGTGTGTGATGTTCAGACAGGCACTGCACACTCGTGCTGAGTCGCACCACTGTAGGTCTTAGTTCCAGCGCTAAACGTAGCTCACGACAGTGTCACGGAAACCAAGTGCCAATGGCCAATATAAATAAAAAAAGATTCCTAACTGTTGTTTTTTTAGAGAGAAATAATGCCATCTCACATAGCTGTTTTGTCCGCGGCGTGTATACTACACTGTTGCTCCTGATCAGCAGAACGTAACGGACAAACCGGACAAGGAGGCTTAGGTTCTGACCTTTGCTGATGCTTGCCATCAATTCGAACAGGGGTCACTCACAGTTAGTATACAGAGGCCGGCGATGAGGTGATCCTACCGAGCTGACGACCACGAACACAAGATACTGGAACACGAGGACGATGAACACCGTGGCACTGTCCAGGTTTCGAGGGCTCTGTTTCGGAGGCTTGTACCTGGTGAAGGAGTACCAACAAACGTAGAGAGATTCAGCCACCCAGTTCTACGGTAAATTAACTTGTTGGGTAACCTCCAACTCTAAATATCCTGCATTTTCAACGCGGTTACGTTCAGCTTTTTTAAACGACGTCTGTGGTGTTGCCGAGCGAAAAACATCTAAACGTCAACGCTCTAGCGCTCATTGTTGCATTTAACTGCAATATATATATATATATATATATATATGTACATACATATATTAAATCGATCTCCTTTGGTTGGCTACGAGGTTACCTAAGTCCCCAAAACGATTTAGGTTAGGCAGCTCGTTGTGATGTGCGCGTTGTGTGTCTATTTTTCATTAATAAATTAGTAAATGAAGTTACGTTTTATGTTGGATTTGGGTGCAAAGAGGCGCCACGACACAGAATCTACACTGCAACTTTTGCGGACGTACTACTGCAGTCGCTTGCTGTTGTCTGTTAACTGTTGCTGCATCCTCGAATGGAAGATGTTTTATAGGTGACAATACCTATCTAACTTTAGTACCCCACATAATGTAGCACCACACCAAATTAAAAATCGAACGAAATATACCACGGATAAGAGTGAAGGGACATTATAATGACAGTTTGACAGATCGCAGCGATGAGAATCTGTAAGGCAATGGAACTCAGCAGCGCAATCCCTATAGCCGATGCCGGTGGGGGCGTTGTTGACATCTTTGCAGGCGGCTCCGTGAGGCCGAAACATGCCATACTGCCCATCGCAAGACACACGTCAATGAAGGCAAATTCCTGTAAACGAATAAGCAAGACATGTTTGAAGGCGACACAGGCGGCACCATGTAGACATGCAATTATGAAACCAATATAATGTCTTTAGTCAGTAGCACAATAAGTCGCAAAAAAAACCTGGTGACAAAAATATTATTAATATTAGACGCGCTATTCTTATGCAATCCCTGCATCATCATCATCAGAGTGTTTTATTGACATGCTCTTCTACAGGCAATCTGTCACAATTTATGTCAAAGTCATATTTAGTTAAAAATACCTATCTATCTAGCAGAATCGATTTTTACGGAAGCGCACACACGTTTATACCTCACTCTGGTAGATACTGCTGCTGTGAGTAGTGCAAGTATTTGAAAGATAAGTGCGACTAGGTGTGCATATATTGCAAATAGTGCAGTATACTCCTATAATGGGACCTCCATTGGTCTACTCTGTATGCTTTCCATCAGACCCCAACTGCCTGGCCTAGTTTATACTGCTTGCTCCACGGTACAAGTGAAGGTGGCGATCTCAGTGACGCACGGGGCTATGTAGGGGATACAGGTCTGGGAGCCCACTAAGGGCAAGAATTATCAGACTGAAGGAAAGATGTACGGAACCCGGCAAAGAAAAAGCTTAGGCAACTCGTACTGTGACAAGCATGCAGGCAGATTACCGGAATGACTTTGCTCTTCTGGATACGGCGCAATGGAGTATTATCTCACCCCTGGACGAGGGGGTGATCGAGCAGCTTTTTTGTTTGTTTTGTTCTGGAAGGTTTCGGGAATGCATGATGCACATGCGCCACTAGCAGCCTGCGTGATTAGTGTGAGACTCGCGAACCCACTAAACCCGGATTCCTCCCCACTCCCTCAGGCTCGGTATTACTTTGGCATTACTTCAAAGCCGTAGGAGAGGCGTCTCTGCCGTTCTCCTTCAATCAGCTTTATCCCTGACTATCATCCCACATGTCTACCTGCGGTTGGATAGAGGGATGCCATTTTGTAACCTGTCCTGTGAGGGTGCGTCGAGACCATGAGGGCCTGGCTGCTCCTCACCCCCTCCCCGGCTCCTCGTCTCGACCACTCTCCTGAGAGACCCGCTCAAACCTCTCCTGCCTGGCCGTTTCCTTGGCTGTCCTAGGTGTCAAAACGGCGTCGAACAAGTTCGTCGCCTCCCTCCATGCCTCCGCCGAAGTCATCATATGGGCGACCACTTCCTTGATGGATCGGCCTCTCACAGCGGTTGGTGCTGCGTCCCGTGCGCCCTGAGAGCACAGCAGAGCAGTATGCTCTGCGTTGTCCGTTTTTCCAGAGTCGCACAGTACGCAGATATCGTTGATGGCCTTCTTGATCCTTGACATGTAGTTCTGGAACTGGCCGTGTCCGGTCAGAACCTAAGTCGTACAGTAGGAAAGCTCCCCGTGTCGGCGGTCATACCATACCCTGAGGTCCGGTATCAGACTCCAGCTCCCTGTGGTCACACCGGGTCTTACCTGCGCCCATTCCTCATGCGAGGCCGATATAGTGGCACTCCTGGCCCTGGTGAGAACCAGACCTTCGTCTAGATACATTTTACTTCGTTCAGCCACTAGGAGGTCCCATGGCAGCATCTTAGCTAGGACCAGGAGAGCTTCGGTCGAGACTGTTCGATACGCCCGGCTCACCCTGATTGCCAGCGTTCGTTGGGTCGACCTTAGTGCCCCCATATTTTTCGCCGTCCGCATTGCCATGTCCCCCCAGACTGGGGCTGCCTATAGCGCCGTTGATTCGGCCACCGAGGCCAGGAGCCTTCTTTTCACCTCAGCCACCCCACCGACCCTAGGCATGATCCGCGCCAGATTCAGGGAGACCCTTTGGGCCTTTTCGGCCACGTACTTCACGTGTGCCGATCCGGTCAGTCCAGTATCTAGCATGACCCCAAGGTACTTTACCTTCTTTCTGATTTCTATCGGGTGGCCCTCCATCACGAAGTTAATGCCAGTCGTCCTCTTTCTGCCTGTTAGGTACATCGCCTCCGTCTTGTCGGGCGCCAGTTTCAAGTGATGGGACTCCATCCACTCACCATTGACAAGGCCTCATTGGCGGCGCTCTCCAGGGCCCTTTCGCTCCTGGCCGTTATCATGAGTGCAAGGTCATCGGCGTACACCAACGGTTCCACCCCATATGGGAGACCTCGCATCTCGAACACCCCGTCGTAAGCTATGTTTCAGAGCACGGGTTTTAGATTCGAGCTCTGTGGGACTTTGGCAGTAACCTCGTACTCCTGCCCCCCTGCAACTAAGCCTCTGTCATCCAGGTAGGATGAAATCATTTGACGGAGGCAGAAGGAAAAGCCCTTCTTTTTAATCGCCTCCACAATTACGTTCCAATTCATTATGTTGAAGGCATTTTTGACATCCAGGAGGATCAGGAGCACAAATCCCCTTGTTTTCGGGGTCTTCATAGTCTCCTCACCCGCCCGTTTCAGAATCTTCTTTAGAGTCCCCAATGTGGATCTGCCTTTTAGGAAACCGTACTGAGCATCTGATAGGGCGTTCTTTCCTGAATCTCGTTGTTGAGTCTCTTGACTATAACGTTGTCCAGTATCTTACCCATAGCGTCAATGAGTCATATGGGCCGGTAAGCCGAAGGCCCCGTCTTCCCCACGGGTTTGGGGATCAGAACCAGGCTTGCCCTTTTCCCAAGCCTCGGGAATCTCCCCTCTTTCAGAAGCTTTTTGGCAGTATCTTGGAAGATCTTAGGCCACCTTTTGACCAGTAGCCTCGCTACTTCTGGGGGAATTCCGTCTAGGCCGGGCACTTTACAGGTTGCCAACCGATTCCGGGCTTGTTCGACCTCCTCCAGCGTTACCTCCGGGATGTCTTCCGGGGTGACCGAGAACCCCTCGTTTTCTCTCCGCGGCTGTGCCGGAAAAAGACCGATTACAGTCTCCCGCGGCACATCCGGGGGGAGTTTCGGGGGAGGTCTCCGGAGTTTGGCCATAACTACTCGGTACGGCAGGCCCCCAAGCAAACGATCATTGCAGCAGACAAAAAAAAGACTGGAATGTGGCGGAAGGGAATCAGAACACCCACAAATGATACGGGTTCTACAAGTAAAGTTGAACCGCGGTACGCGATTTATTGCGTACAATATTGGGGCATACGGTGTTTGCTAAGAAAGGCGAAATTGTAGCAGTAGCCAAAAGATAAAAAAGTGGTTCAGAACTTATCGAAGATAGCCCCGACGACCTTGCAGGGCACTCCTTATATGGGCGGAAATGACCCCCAGAACCGCTCGTAGTAGAAATATGCTGCGCTTGGCTCGGCGAGAAATAGCAATGTGGATATGCCGGTACCGCATGACTTTTTTTTAATTTTTTAAAGATTTTCCGTAAGGCTAATGCCCGTGTGCGGTTTTCTCATGTCATGCCTAATTTTTAATCCACTCCGGCATTTACCTTGTCTAAATTGGAAACCATGCAAATCAATTTAAGAGTGGCCGGTCTGGGTCTCGAACCCAGTCCTCCCGAATGCAAGGCAAAACTTTGCCACTAAGCCATCTTAGTGGGATGTCCCAACGGACGCTGTGCTGACCGCCAGCTGCCCTACGATCTCCTTACCTAAAAAGGGAGAAAACGCTATATAAACTTGAATATTTCCCACCGTAGACTCGTAGAAAGAAGACTAAAGGAACGCCCTCCGGATCGAACCCAACAAGAAGCTTAATCCGGGACCTAAAGGAAGTGTACAACAGCATGAACGGTAACCTGGTGTACCCTGTCACGCAGGTGATCACCGAGCACGATCAATTACAAACTTACATAGTCCGTACAGACAAAGTAACTAGCGAGGTATGTGCGACGAAAATCAGACGAGGTCTCCCACCAAGTTATGCACTACGCAGCGCTCGCCCGCTTGCAACTATGGACTGGACCGGCGCTTCAGGATCGCTCTGTCCAGTCTGCTATCAAACATGAGATAATATTGTCAAAGGCATCGATGGAAAGACGGCTATACTTGAACGATAATATGAGACTAAAAAGTGCCTTGCAACAAATGGGCAAACTTAGTCCGAAGGGCTTGAGGGCGGTCTAAACGACGAACCGTGAAAGGGGGCGCAGCTAGGCCCTCAGCGTGATCCCGACGCACCCACTCAAGTTGGAGCATTGGCAAGTTGCGCAGAGATCTAAAAAAGCAAAGCTCCACCAAGGTGTCGAGACAATGCCATTCAAATTCGAGATTAAGAGGTAGGGGCGAGGAACCCGGATTAGTGGGTTAATCACAAACTAGTTGCTGTTAGCTGCCAGCAACGCACATTCATCTTATGTTTCCAAAGCCTCAAATATAAAAACAAAACAAAAAATACACGATATCACGGTAGTAAAACGGATTTGCGTCACCTCTGAATGATCTCTTAGTTGCAAACAGCTCCGGGGTCGCCCACCGGTTCCAGATATTTATTAAATAAGGCCGTCAATGGTAAAACTAGGTGACTAGCACGCTGCCTAAAATGCTCGTTGAGAATATGATCTGGACCTGGCATTTTGCCAGCATGGCCACTTCGTTCTCAGTGAAATCGACCAAGATGCCGTCTCTATCTGCGTCTCGCAACCGGAGGAGACACATAGGTGCCTAATTCGAGCCCCACCGATGCACATTTAAAGGCATGGGGGTACGTCTATGAAGCAATGCAAAAAGAAGTTCTGGGCAGCCCGAAAACTTTACTTTAGTATCGTTAAGATCAAACTAAAGGTGTCCTGGATGTTTAACAGATCGTCGGTCTAAACAAAGCGGCGAGCTTTAAGGACCGTGGGCTTTAATCTTCGAACGGATAGGTGACCGCACTGAAATTGCCAACGTTATTGGTATTAGTTGGATGCCTGCTAAATACCTGCGGAAACCTTAACGACGGACTGGGGTATTGAGCCTTTACTCTGCAGTTGCAGGAAACCTTGATGGTAATAGCGACGTTTTTGATTACTATGAACGAGACTTTTTCTAAAAGCATGAGGGGGTGTCTACTAGCAGGATCTAGCAGTCGCAAGTTGCGCGGCGTCCAGGACTACTGTTGATTATTTGGTATGTAAAGCCGAGCAAGGTGGCTTTGTGGCAAATGCCTTTGCCTTGCATTCGGGAGGCCTGGGTTCGAGACCCAGACCGGCCACTCCTAAAATTGGTTTTCATAGTTCCCAATTTAAACAAGGTGAATGCCGGAGTGGATTCAAAATCGACCACGATCGAAAAAAAACGGGGAGCACAGGTGTCTCAATAAAAAGAGATGGTGCTATACCATCCAAGCCCCCCCCCCCAGATGCTCTCAGGAACGTGGACTTTTGATAACATATTATTTCTCTCTCATGGTTTCTAGTAGGCTATTGGTAGGGCTCGTCCTCGGTAATCGTTTAGAAAGCAGTGCAGAACGATCACTGTAACACTTCACGAACTGACATTTACTGTTCTATACCTAATTCTGAGTCAAAATGTTGCATGCGAAGAGAGCACGACTCTTTAAAGTATGCGCGTTATATATATATATATATATATATATATATATATATCACGGGCAATAGTCTCTTCTGCAACCCAAAAACCCTCAATAATTATAATTGTTGAAATTTGTTCATTGTGGAAATTTTAAGCTCAATGATGAATTATTGAATTTAAATAAATTGCTACCTGGAGAAGACGGTTCCGTTAAACAAATTTATAGGATATATGTATAAAGCTGAAAACGCAAGCTAAACTTAAGCTAATAATTGGCGTACCACATCGTTCAGATCCGTATCGATTGCGAACAGAAATGTTGAAATGCCGGTCTCGGCGATTGCGTAACAGGCCATGCACTTGAGAACACCAAACGACGTTACCAGCGCTGCCCGACATTCCCTGAAAGAGTAATGTCGAATACATAGGCGAATTCACCCGGCACGTCATTACATATCTTAGTTGGATAATTTCATAACAAGCTAAAGGCTCATAGGCCACATGCTACATCGAAAATTTAGTTTTGATAAAGAGATAGCATCTCAGAGCTAGGTAATTGGAGTATGATAGGTTGCACTGAAACGTGGACCGACTGTACTAAACATATCCAAAACGTGTAGCCACCAAACTTGTCTACAGTATTACGGAGGGACATGATAGCGTACTATGCAGAAGCAAGGCATTGTCATGAACAGAGTTGTCTAAAGAAGAAATAAAACTGAGCTTAACACAGTCCAACGGTACAATTGCTCCAACATGCCTCTGAACTGAACGAACCTGAACTCAAGCTAAGGTCTGCCTATACAAAGGAAACAGAGGCAGACGTGTCCTATCGCCACCTGTCAATAAACAAAAATATGAAAAACGCAATGAAATCCTAAACAGAGAGAAACTAAATAACGCCTTATTTGCATCATAAGATAACTTATTGTGCAGATATAATTTGATACTAATTATAAGATAGCATTAGATAATAATAATTATTTTTCTAGGTGCTAAGGATAGCTAAAATTATGTCTCGCCTTGCTGTACAATGGTGTAAACATGACTTTGTTCAAGTTAACTCAATCTCAGCGACGCATATATGACCAGAAAATACGATTTTACTTTGGCCCATTTACGTTTTGCGAAAAACTTATATCAAGGAAAAATAGCGCTCTCATAACATAAGAGGAACATGAATCCCATCAAAATGGCTATCCCCAATACAGAGAGCAAAATACACATATCTGGCATATGAAACAAGTAATGACCCAAGACGTAATAGCGGCAAAGTAAAAGAAAACTCGTACCATAATAAGTAACATATATACGAGGTGTGTTCAAAAAGTATCGCGACTTTTGTGTTTTTTCAAAAATTATTCGTTTATTCATGAATATCTATTTTGTCCCCTTCAAAGTAATCCCCATGAGATATTATACACTTGTGCCAACGGTTTTTCCAATCTTCGAAGCACTTCAAAAAACCATTTTTTTTATCTTGTTCAGCTCCTCCTTCGATGCCGTCTTTATCTCGTCAAGCGTAGCGTAACGTCGTCCTTTCATGGGCCTCTTCAGTTTAGGGAACAAGAAAAAGTCACAGGGGGCCAGATCTGGGGAATACGGTGGCTGCGGCATCATTAGTGTGTTGTTTTTGGCCAAAAACTCGCGCACAAGCAACGATGTGTGAGCAGGGGCGTTATCGTGGTGCAAAAGCCAATTTTTGTTCTTCCACAAATCCGGGCGTTTCTGGCGGATTGCTTTGCGCAAATTGCGCATAACTTGCAGGTAATATTCCTTATTGACCGTTCTACCCTGTGGCAAGAACTCATGATGCACCACGCCCCTGCAATCGAAGAAAACTGTCAGCAAAACTTTCACATTCGACCGAACTTGGCGCGCTTTTTTCGGTCTTGGTTCGTGCGGCAGCTTCCATTGAGATGATTGAGCTTTGGTTTCCACGTCATAACCATAAACCCACGATTCGTCACCAGTTATGACCCTCTGGAGCAAATTTGGGTCGTCGCGGACAGAGTCCAACATCTCATTAGCAATGTTCATGCGATGCTGTTTTTGGTCGCAATTGAGCAATTTTGGTACGAATTTCGCGGCGACCCGTCTCATGCCCAAATCATTGATAAAAATCGAATGGCACGAGCCAATCGATATGTTTAGGTCCTCAGCAACTTCTCTAACGGTGATTCGACGATTGGCCAATACCATTTTCTCCACTTCATTAATTTTTTCGTCTGTTGTTGAAGTGCTCGGGCGTCCGGCACGCTCTTCGTCGTTCACATCTTCTCGGCCTTCTGAGAACATTTTGTACCACCGATAAACGTTGCTTCGGTCCAAGGTAGCTTCTCCGTATGCCACAGTCAACATTCGGAATGCATCCGCGCACTTAATTTCGTTTTTCACACAAAATTTGATACAGGTTCTTTGATCCATTTTTTTTGAATAGGTAAACATCGAAGACGATCCAAAACACGTGCAAGCAAAGCAGCTGTCAACAATTAAGTGAACATTCAAAATGGCCGAGCTTGTCGGCATAAGTGAGAGACATGAGTACCAACATAACGCCACAAAAAATCGAAATTCGAATATACGTAACCCGCGAAAATTCAAAAGTCGCGATACGTTTTGAACACACCTCGTATATATATATATATATATATATATATATATATGGTAATTATTAACTTTGATTGCCTTTCTAGAGTTAGGTTTATCTGCCTACCTGATGAGCAGCGGTACGCAGGAGATGTCCTCGATAAGTGATGTGAATGGAGACGCTACCGACGCCTCTGAGCCCGCAAGGACGATGCCCGCGTGAGCGCGCATTAACGCACCCCAATCATTCAGGCCGTCACCACACATGCCCACGTAGTACCCAACATTCTGGCCACATAGCGCATAGCAGGTATTCATTATTATTATTATTATTATTATTATTATTTATTCAATTTTTCAGTATTTCCCTACAATTGTGGGACCCAAACGTGTACCCGCGTAGGCTCACCCCCCTTTATTATTATTATTATTATTATTATTATTATTATTATTATTATTATTATTATTATTATTATTATTATTATTATTATTATTATTATTATTATTATTCAGTTGTGAGGTATGAATGTGTATCCTCGTTATTTCATGGTTACCATCTAGCTATTCTCAGCCCATCGCACCTAATATCGACGCGGCATTTCCTCTGCAAACTGCCAGTGAAAGCAGCTGCCTCAGAAATTCGTTTTCGCGTATATCCCCGGTGTTTGCTCGTATTCGATCAAATTTCCTTGTACTTATTATTATTATTATTATTATTATTATTATTACGCGCCAGTGTCATTGCAAGCCTAGAACGAGGCCGGTAATCGCACAAAAGCAACTATTTACCTGCAAGTGTTCAACGATGGTTTTTTTATGTTCGGGATTCATGCGGGCAAATACCGTTCCACACACAACGACGTACGGCAGAAGATGCGGAAAATGTGTCTCTACTATCGACATTGCGCTGCCGGTCGTCACGATGTGAAACGGCCCCTCCGGCAAAGGAACCTGCTCCATATCGTCCTGTCAAAACGGAGCATACAATGTCCTCATAAAGGGAACAGCGATATCAAATACAGACCACAAACACTGTCATTATTGTGTTTCGGTACAGGACGACTTAACGAAATTGGAAGCGATTCGTTTTTTATTATAACATAAATTTGACACTATGTCTATCATACGCAAATGATCTGCAGGACAGTATTTCATTACGTAGCCTTGCGATGAGAAGCAAAAATATTATTAAGGCCTATCCAGAGTTATTTATTTTAGCAGGTTTTTTGCTTTATGGTGCTTTCAAAGCTTTCAACGTGGTGACCCTATGCTATTTAGCAAGCATTGCCAGCAGGTAAATAGTATATATATATATATATATATATATATATATATATATATATAAGGAGTAAGAAATCATTCAGGGTGGGAACATGACATTTGAAGGAGTAAGATAACGAAAAACAGCCAAAGACCGCAAGAAGGATGCAGGCTCTAGTGCAAGACGAGAGGTGAAGCACAAACGTTAACGGGATTAAGCGCAATGCAACGGCGTGAACGGAAGATGCAGGAGAGCAAGGACACCAGCCACAGTAGATAAGTAAAATATTAGGAAAATGAAACGATGCCGAACATGCAACAGATAGTTCAGCTATTGCCGGCAGCAGTCCGACACTGGATAGAGATGCTCACCTCAGAAAAGGAACTGATAGATAGAGACTGTAGGTCAAAGAATAAAAATAGAGAGACGCTATCATAGAGACGTTTCAATTGGAATGCCCGGCTGCCTCTCAGCTGCCAACTAATTTCTAACATTGGCTGAGCACGTGGAAAAGTTACAGTCTGAGCTAATATCGATATCAAGATAGACAAAAACATTACATTGTGCATCGTAGCGGTAACTAGACGAAGATAGAGGTTGAAATAGCCAGGAGTGGCCAAAGTCGGGATCGACGAAATGGGAGGTAAAAACAGCGCAGCAAAAAGAACTTTAGCTAAAGAGTGTGCAACAGACGGCAACCAAGAAAAGTGGGTTCTAAACTAGAATGTTATGTTTGGCAATTACCCATTTTATACGTGGAAAACGCTTCAGTACCATACAATTGAAACCAGAAACATTAACAAAATAAAAGGTGTTCGCTATATTTTACATACTATACGGAGACCACTTAAACTGCATAATTCTAAGTGTAGGTTACTCACTCTAGAGAATCACCGGTCCCAAGAGTATACCATCATCAGTATCAATGGCATAATACCGATATCCCACACTGGTGTACTGTCTAGGCAGTGTCACGCTGGTGTACTGTCTAGGCGGTTGACTTATATTCAAACGAGGAAAACCCTTTAGAGAGCTACTTTCGAAACGAACGCAACCCGCCAATCATGGTCGTGACGAGCATTTGTTGCGACTTCCCAATTAAGAGCTTACTCTGTCACACGCCAACTCCAACCAGTCAAAGCTATCAATCAGAAACAATGGGGCCTCCTACTGGAACAAAGTACCGGCCTCCGTTAGGCAGACAAAGTCCCTGCTTAAATTCAAATGCGATCTCAACGAACATTATCTTGAAACTTTGGTATCTGGTTAAAAGTGATATAAAAATACAACCATGTTGCAATATATTGTAATTACGTGAAAATGGCGTATATTAATTATACACTGTTATCTCATAAAAGGGGCCTCGAACAAGCTATGTGCTTAACGGAGCTTGAAATTAATGTGTGCAATTATCTACAAGAAATGTCAATAAACAAACAGTTGAAACAGTCATCTGCATAATCAAAACGTTCGATCTCCGCTACTTTTCTTGATACGTCGCACGGACGTGTTTCGCTGGATGAACGAAATATGAATCAAGCTTGGGTTCGCCTACGAGCTGTTCAAATGTACGAAAATCGATTTCCCTTTGACGTCTGCTGGCACAGATCTGGGAGTACCAAAGTGCCACACAAAAACAACGTTACCGAGTGAGGTCGCTTAGTGGCAAAACCAGTGACTTGCATTGGGGAGGTCATGGGTTCAAAACTCAGACCAGCCACTCTTAAATATTTTTTTATGGTTTACAGCTTAGACAAGGTGAATGCCGGAGTGAACCATAATCTACCGTCATGATCTATCATCATGAGAACTATAATCGGTCAGTCTAATTGGACGAAAAAAAGACGGGGAGCCACAATGTCCCAAAAAGAGACAAAGCATTACCATCTACCCTTCGTGATTATTATTATTACAAGGTTGACTCTCATATAATTATATTTCCCTGCCGAGAAACATTTGTAAGATTCGGTATTGGTGAACAGTAATAATTCAATTTTGATAATGCTTTTATAACGTCGCAAGCTAAATAGGTAAACATGCATCACTGAGTTTTACAGAGATGGCTCGCAAAAGTTGTGAGGCATCGACTTGGTAAAGTTGAGGGCGACTTACGGTAGCGTTAGGCCTTAGAGTGCGTGTGATACCGCCAAAACTCCAGTAAAGAGCTGCCTCACCTTCGAAACTTTCGAGGCTCACAACTTGCGCGCCTGGTTCGATAATACCACATTCGCGGGCTACGGCCGTGGCGGTGAGAGCATTATCACCCGTAATTATTACTGTGTGGATGTTTGCCTCCTTTAACTCGCGGATAACCTACGCACGGTATAACAACATGACGCGGTAAAGTACGCATACAGTCACTCAATTACTCACAGCGTGCCTCACTTAATGGAAACATAACCTTCCGTAGACATACTTATATGAGTTAAAAAAAGTCATGTTTTAATGGTAAGCGCGTACATTTAAACTAATCAGACGCAAACGTATACTAACACAAATCATGTAGAACTATATACCTAAGTAAACGCCTTATTTATTGTACTATGGTCTGATCTACAATAGTATTAAGCAGAGTGCTGCTAGAACGCCTAAAGTGTGCTCAGTCCCCCATGGCACACATTATAGGTCATATTTCTACACTGCATTCTACTCATTTATGGTAAGGTTGGTTAGCTGTAGCCTTTCCAATTTGTTTAGCTTGGTGAAGCAATGCAGTCCACCAATTGGCGGGTTGTTAATTAGATCCAATTAGTTTTGAGCAAAAAACCTTTAGATTGGGAACCGCACTTAGACAGAAGATCAGAATTACCTTAATGACAATTTGCTCACAGAGAATATCAATTGAAGTTCAACGTGGAAAAGCGGCTGCTATTATGTATTAAATATATATTTTGTATAATGCAGTAATATATATATATATATATATATATACAGGGTGTTGCATACATTTTTCATAATAGATATAGGGAATTGTAGAGCTCGTTAAAGCAATATTTTTTTCCAATGGAACATGGTCTCTGAGAAGTCTTGTTTCGGAGTGAGAGTGAAATTACGACAATTTGTGACACTAGTGTTTTCGCCCGACATAGGAGCATAAAATGTGCTGTTGCGAGACAATCAGTTCTCCTATACAGAAACTGAGCACACCTTCGTATTCGATAAAATTCTGCTCCATCTGAAGAATATACAAGGCCGGTCAAAAGACGCGACATGGTCGCTTAGAAGAGAATTCGCCAAAAATGAAGTTCTTTATTAGCGTTCACGCCAAATACTTCAAAATCATAACCCTATAACCACTCACAGCGCTCAAAACGGACATATTCAACAAATGCCCATTTCACGACGATTTTTTTTGACAATCATTTTGGTACCAAACTTATGGCAATGCGAGCTGTGGTTGTGGAGTGGTGACGATTTTTCGTCGAACATGTCGAGATTAAGTGCATGTTAATATTTGTTGTCTCGCAACAGCACATTTTATGCTCCTATGTCGGGCAAAAACACTAGTGTCACAAATTGTCGTAATTTCACCCTCACTCCGAAACAGTACTTCTCAGAGACCATGTTCCATTGGAAAAAATATTTGCTTTAAGCTCTACAATTCCCTATATATATTATAAAAAAATTCTGCAACACTCTGTATATATATATATATATATATATATAAATATTATTGCATTATACAAAATATATATTTAATACATAATGGCAGCCGCTTTTCCACGTTGAACTTCAATTGAATTCTCTGTAAGCAAATTGTCATTAAGGTAATTCTGATATATATATATATATATATATGTATATATATATATATATATACAGAGCCCAAACTGGATCCATATTATTATATATTCATATCAGAAAACCGAAAAAAAATGCATACAGTATCTTCTGCGGCACTCTGTTCTATTGACTATCTTTATATCCAGTACACCTTTGAGAATACCGCGGCAAACGTCTTGCTGTATCAGGTGTTTCGAGGACAGTCGTGGTCTCTTGCCTGGCTTCTCTGGGCATTCCCCCTATTGGAAAGATGGCACCGACCATTTCTACACCTGCTGACGGCCTTCCCGCTGGGTTGCCCCATCTCGTACTTCTTGTGTCCTTTGTTTGTGTCGTGTTGCCATATTCTGTCGCAAACTCGTATGAATTGCACTATATTTGAAATATGTATAAACGCACAATAAAGGCCTGAACAGGTTCGCGTTACTCAACATGTGTACGATGTGTCGAAGTTTAGGGCAATTAACCACTCGCAATTGTCGCTCACACTAAGCTCGTTTATGTAGCTCGTTTTTAATCAAAATTGTCTTGATAAGAGAGACGCCTTTAATGCTCATTCAAACAGTGCCTCGAAGGGGCGGACAATGCTGGCACGCTGTGGATCTATAATTTCTGGGCGTTCACCTATTTCCGCAGGGAGTTTTTATATGAGCAAGGGAGCAACTTCATCGCGGGACGCACCACGGATGCTTGATAGAGCCAGGCTGCGCGCCGTCTCCTCCAAAGGGCGGGCGCATGGCTTCACGCCATACCCTGTGCTCAGATCAGGACGCTGTTAGATGACGAGTCGGTGAGGATCGCGGTCGGGCTTCGTTTGGGTACGGACCTCGTGCACGCTCACACCTGCATCTGCGGAGACGCCGTCCGGCCGGGCGCACGCCGCAAGCTATCCTGTATTGTCACCGCAGGTAGCCAAGCCTTGAACGAAACCAGCAGAACTTTACGATCCAGTGGCCTACCGTGCGCCCCGAAACACGTCGGACTGGACAGGGAAGGCGGGAAGAGCTTCCCTTCTCGCCTTGAATTGACGGTCTGACCTCAACACCGTTCAAGAACGGTTCCATGCTGGTTTGGGAGGCGACAGTTACTGACTCATAACTCTCTTTAATGGTCAGTGCTGGCGCGGCCTGGGCCGGGTATGCTTCAGCTCTTGCGGAGGCAGGCAAGTTTAGAAAGTACCAGAACAGCGGGTACCCGTAGAGATTTTACCCACTTGTCATCGAGACCCTTGGCGGGCCGGGCCCATCCACTCGCGGCTTTTAGCCAGCGGAAATACACGAGCGGGCAATTTTCTCAGACAGCACCTGTCTTTGGATGCGCAACGGGGCAGCGCGGTTCTCTGACGTTCTCTGACTCTCTCCTAAGTTCTCTGACGTTCAGCACAAAACGCTATCTGTTTGTAAAATTGGAGCTCTAACGGTTAATAGTAGTAAAAATAACTGTTAGTAAAAATAATATTAGTAAAACCCGTGCTGAAGTTTGCTAGAGTCTACATTGACCATTTTTTTTCACAGCTCGACGTAATCAAAGTAAAAATATCTCAATAAGCTAAAACGTTTTGGGTAAGGTACATTCGCTTTAAACTAATCGCTTAAGCCTGTTGTTACTCACAGCAGTTGTGGACGCCTTTAGTCGATTCTCAAATAGTACTAAGCCCAGCAGGGTTAGTTTCACCTCAATTTTTCGGCGTGGCAAAAAGTGTAACTGCAAATGTGCCCAAAACAGAACTTAAACTGTAACGAGACTTCTATGTATGTTTATATTTGATGTCTTAAATGCAATCTATACATGGTTGGGTCTTCCATTGACAAAAGCTTTTACTGAAGATATGGGTTTCTCTCGTAGAGACACAAAGATAGGTTAACGGTTTCAATATGTATATACATATACAAATGTATATATATATATATGTATATACATATAAATATACATATGTATGTATATATATATATATATATATATACATATGCATATATACAAATATTTATATACATATACATATGTATATATATATATTTTATATACATATACATATGTATATATATATATATATATACAGGGTGTTCCTATTTGTGTGGCCAAAACGCTAGGGTATGGTCAAACTCGGTGAGAAAATCATTTTTGCCAATGGGTGGAAGCCGGGAAAACGTTTTGTTTAGGAGTGAGGATGCAATTTATAAAAGCAGTTATTCAGCCTTTTTTCTTCTACATAGTTGTGCAAAATCTACGTTTGCGGGAGAACCAGTCAACGCACAAAGGAACCGATCATACCGGTGTGTTTGGCGGAAAATTCTGCACAATAAAGTGTACATTAATAGCTTGCGTAGCAAAAAGCGAATAGCCAGATTAAGGAAAGTCATAAAAAGTCGAAATGTTACGTTAACGCTTTTTTGTGCAACATCGTAATTTTTTCCATTACGACCAAAAATGCACGTCCAAAAGACTACTCTCGGGCAATAGCAGATTTAATGCCCATCATTTTCGTATCAAGGTGATGGTGCTGCGTTACGTAGTTGTCAAGTCACTAAGCTTTTTCGACAGTCATAGTTGTTATGTTTTACGTGCAAGTTTTCACGTTTAGAACCGTAAAAATTTGCCAAGACGTTTCCGCCCCCTCCTTCCACTAGGAAAATTTATTCTCTTGTTGAGTTCTACCAAACCTCAAAATAGGTACCTAATTTTTTCATACGCCCTATGGAAATATGCATGCCTTCGCTTTCGATATGGCTATCGAAAAAGCTTAGTTACTTGGCAACTACGTAACGCAGCACCATCACTTGGTACGAATGCAGTGGGCATTAAATTTGCTATTGCCTGAGAGTAGTCTTTTGAACGTACATTTTTGGTCGTAATGGAAAAAATTACGATGTTGCACAAAAAAGCGTTAACGTAACATTTTGACTTTTATGACTTTCCTTAATCTGGCTATTCGCTTTTTGCTACGCAAGCTAGTAATGTATACTTTATTGTGCAGAATTTTCTGTATGATCGGTTCCTTTGTGCGTTGACTGGTTCTCCCGCAAACGTAGATTTTGCACAACTATGTAGAAGAAAAAAGGCTGAATAACTGCTTTTATAAATTTCATCCTCATTCCTAAACAAAACGTTTTCCCGGCTTCCACCCATTGGCCAAAATGATCTTCTCACCGAGTTTGACCATACCCTAGCGTTTTGGCCACACAAATAGGAACACCCTGTATATATATATATATATATATATATATATATATATATATATATATATATATATATATATATATTTAACGTGTGTGACTCTTACACAGTTCATATATGCGCATTTTATTTAATATTTTTTTAAATATATTATTTATATATAAAAACTGTTAAGTAACTTAAACAGTTACTCCTGAACTAAGTAAGAGTCTTACTCAGTTCAGGAGCTCAGCAAATATAAGAAGTCGTATGTTATATTTTTTAATAATGTCTTGGTATAGGTATCTGCCAACTTTTCGTATTTCCAAGATTTGTGTCTGTTTAGATCTAACGAGCAGTTCACGGTGTACTTTCACAGTTTAATGGCCTCTGGGCATGCCCCTTTTGACGTAGTAGTCGACCGCACACTTGCAGTATTGGCAATGCATGCAGCCGGTTAGAAAGAAAAATTCGGGGAGGGTGAATCCTTCGCGATGAAGCCTTCTGGCTCTCGTATTCATTCCCTATACCTCCCTGCAGAGAATTGATGTCGCTGAACAAACCAGCAAGACCCAATATGCCACGTTAGAGACAATTGCTGCTTGCTGGGCTACTGGCCCAAACACACATTTAGTTTACTTACACAGGGGTGTAATATGAATTAATGAGTAAAATACTTGGCACTCACTTCACACTTACTCACACAGAACGAGCCCTAATTAAAGCAAGGCGGAACGCAGAATTTGCCGAAATATGCGACAAACGTGTCTGTACCATAGTTTTGCTGCATCTGTTGCCATGGTGGACCAGAAACACACCTCTTGCTTGCGTCTAAATACGAACGCCTGCTGTTAGGCTGTTAAAAGAACCCAGAAACTGGAATGGCTTAAGTTACAGTAAAAGTAAGGCTAAGCATTCGTTTTGCCAGTAAAGATGAAATGCGTTCGGGCATTCAAGCAACGTAGTGTGCCAATAGAAAGCCTGCTATTGAGCTACAAACTCAAAATAAAGACCCGACGGAACCACGCTTTTCCTGAGTGTTTGGCGTCGACTATTTTGGCGTCGCCTGAAACCCGACCATATAAGTCTTGAGAGCTTAATGGCCGTTCCTACTTTCACCGGCACATTTAAGATCTTGTGAGCTTCTGGGGAGAACCGAGATGGACCTAAAACCTTAAAAAGCAATTGCTGGAAAATACTATGGACTGAATATTTGGTTAGTGTTTCTTCTAAAGGCACTCGTTGCTCAGGACGCCGCAACAGTAATAGGGTTCCTCTTCACAAAATCGACATGTATCTTATTTATGAGAAATCTGTATTAAAACTAAGCAAAATAAAAACACTGCATTTGCTACGCATGGCATGTTCATTACGTACACCGAGATCAAATCTCATATACGCTGTCACTATAGTTCTCAATAGCCTGTAGACAAACTGTGTACCGTACTATCATGTACTCATGTACAAAGACTCAAAAAGGAAGCTGAAAAGGAAGCTCTAAAAGGTACTTACATAGAGCCGCAAACAGAGAGATCACGTGGCGGCATTTCTGCACGTTTATACAACAAATAAGGCACTATAGCCTTAGCAGTGGTCATATTTCAGGATAGCTGCTGACCTGCAACTATTCTCGTAATAAGACTAGATATACGCTAACAAAAAAAAAACAATATATATATATATATATATATATATATACATCGTCGATGTCCTAATGTCGAAGAAATACAACGCAATTCCGAGAGTGGGCGGGGGTTGAGTGGGTTTGCGAGTCCCACACTCCTCACTGCTAGCTGCCACTAACGCAGGTGCATTAGGCATTCCCGAAGCCTCCCATATAAAAGAAGCACTGACGTCCTCTCTTCCCGTCTTACCTGCTCATCATTGCTGCTAATATTGAGCTTCTTGGTAGCAAATGCAACGATCCGAAGTCCCTTTTGGGCGTATGTGTCCAGAATCTCCTTGAAGTCCGTGGGAACACTTTCTGGCAAGCTTAGCCTGGCAATAATTTCTGGGGCACCTTTCGTATAAACCGTCAGCCCACTTTGGCCGTAAGTTTTAGCGATGACCGACATGCGCTACGAAGAAATCAGTCAAGACAGAGAACTATACCATATCATTAAAGGTTGGCCAGCAAGCACTGCCAGGGCAACTACTGAGAATTCGGCAACTAATAGAATTATCTCGAATTTATAGGTGTGGTGACCCCTTGCCTTTGATCTATTCTTCTTAATTGTGCCGTATTTGTTTTTACCACCAAATGTATTAGAAGCATAGAACATATACATACATTCAACGCTCACATGTCATAAACACATTTAGTGCAATAACTAAACAACTGCTAGCTGTGTTTCTGTTTGATAGAGCAACAATCTAACATACATTTCTCTTATCAATAGCAGTATATATACTGTTAATACTGTTCGAGATTGCAGCATAGGCGTTTACCTTTTAGCTACACTGATGCAGGATTCTCGTTTCTCGGTCTTATTTTTAGGCGCTTTTAGTATAGTAATACAGTTATAGATGACATGATTTAAGCTACTAAAATTCCCAATAAGCACCTTGACCTTCTCAGTAAACGGTTGTGTTGTTCTCCGCTATAGATACTTTAGAAATAAAATGATCTAAACTTTGTTGTTAGTGTGTGGGCTTTTTTAAAGGGTTAAGTTTGAGGTACTCTAGTAAAGACAAAATATAACTGTGCTGTCTGACGTACTTTGATGTCCAAATGTACCCGTATATGTATCGTCTTGAAGTAAGTGGCCATTGCACGAACATGCAAGCTAGCAATTTTAGGAGTCTTCTCAATGAATGCCAAAGCTATCTCAAGGCTCTTATAGGCTGGTATCAGATACTGAAACTAACTAGAAGTCTAGCAAATCTAGACTTCAATATAGAACTTTTTCTTTCTCAGTTTTAGAGATCCACAACTTAGTTGCGAGATTCCGTAGTGAATAGAAGGGAAGTGGATCTTACCTGAAGAGTTGACGAGAAGGGAAACACCTTGACAATGCCGGTATCGAACGGATGGAGCGCTACGTTCATGTCTCCGACGTTTAGATTTGAAAGCGTGTCTAAAGATGTCATCCCATTCACTCTGCTTAGTTCTGGATAAACGACCGCTGGAAAGCCTATGTTGACGTCATCTTGTTCATCAAGCACAAACCCCGAAGCAGAAAACATCGCCAGGTCGAGGGAGCTTCCCATTACCTCACCGTTGGCTTTAATTAGCGAGTGGCAACACGCCATGGCGAGTCGAAGTGGATGATTCCAGGCGAAGACAGTCGTTACATCCTGCCGCCAGTAAGTGTTCCACATTAAATCTCAAGCCTCCCTCTCAACCGCAGGGTTGTGTTTTTTTATGTCACCTTACTAAATACCTCACTTTCTTAGACTTGTTGGCTGTAAGATACGTGGAAGCGTAGTGTTTCCAAATCATCACTAGCTGTCAGGCCAGCAGTGTAGACGTAAATAGCTGCCGTACAGCAAGATGAAGCAATGCGAATAATTGTTACCTAATTAACAATAATAAAAGTTCCCGCCAAATAATAGCCAGGGAACTAATAAAGTCAGTGATCAACCGTTCACCGCAGAAATGCCAAGGACGACATGAACAATAAAAACACCAACAATAATAATATTATTAACCATGAAAACCACAAACAACGTATAACAACAACAATAACAACATCAACTACAACAACATCATCAACAACAACAACGACAATAACAACAGTAACGCAGCAGCAAACCCAACGAGGATAACAGAAGATATTGCGAGTACCCTAAACTAACCTTTACAGGTTGCGGACTCTCAAACGGGAGCACTGCCCAGAAACTCAACTCTTCCTCGGTTAGCGTTCCCGTTTTGTCGAAGCAAAAGCAGTTCACAGAGCCAGCGATGTTAATGTCAGCCGGAGAGATACACAATATATTCTGCTTGGCTAAGCGTGTCCGTGCACACATAAGTCCCGCTGGGCAACGGCCAGAATAAAATGCCATACGGTGGCAGTAAGAAACATGTAGTGACAAAACATGAAGGTCGATGTGTTTATATGCAGGTATGCTAGCTTCTACTTTGAAAAACCGTAATCTTCTATCAGCGCGCGTGGTAGTCACAGACCACATGCAGACATACAAGACTTAATAGCTAAATATTAACTTTAGCTAACTAATTAAGGTAATTACTATTACTGGTAAAGGCTTGACAATTTTAGGGTCAACAAAGATAGAACACTGCGTTAGCTTAGGTTTACTTGTACTCGGCATAAAAGATAATAGAAAGCGCCTTTATTTACCGAATAAAGGGTGGAAAGAAGGCTTTCATCGTCGAAACCATAGATTAAACTTTACATCGTTTGTTCTATTCTTAGTACATACACATATTCTGAATGTATTGCTGAAATATTATATATATATATATATATATATATAAAGTGCGTTGCTAAAATTAGCAACTCACGTTTTTTTGTTATAATTTCGGCTCGATTTATTTGAGGGGCTTGAAATTTTAAGGGCATGGTGTACAAGACGAACCACGAGTATGGTGTCAATTTCGTTGCAATCTTAGAATCTCGGTTCATACAAAAAATAAAAAGTGTGAAAAAAACAAATATTAGCAACAATAACATGCTAACAACACAGCTCTTGTTTGTAAAGGATAGTCGACACTACAGCTGATATACTATCCCTGGGATTAAACGTCAGGAATATTGTCTAGCTAAATCAATCGTTCTATAGCTGCAAAATATTCTTCAGCTCAGTCGTTGTTCCGAACTAACGAGGAAACTTATGTTTAAACCATGGGTCGTACAAAGGATCTCTCGGAAAATGAGAAGACAAGAATTGAGGCATATGCTGAGCTCGGTCATACAGTAACTGTTATAGCAACCAGATTAAGACGGCATAAGGGCACCATCAGCAGGTTCTTACACCCTGAAGTGAACCAAAGGTGCAGATCTAACAGTGCCACTTTTTGACTGGCCGGTATTGAGTCCAGACCTAAATCCCATCAAAAATCCTTGGGGACATTTGGTGAAGCAGATTTACATAATATGATAATTTGTCGGACTTCAAATAAGCTGCCCAGCACGCATGGACTGATATTCCAATTTCGTACTTGCAACAGCTCATTAACTCCATAAAAGACCGAGTGTACGATTTGATTTAGAAGAAGAGACGAAAAACTTGTTTCTAGAATATATGTGTAGTATCAAATAAGTTATACAACCCTGCTAAGTGCGAAATTAACACCATACTCGTGGTTCGTCATGTACATCATGCCCTTAAAATTCCAAGCCATTCAAATAAATGAAGCTGAAATTATCATAAAAAAACATACGTCGCTAATTTTTTGCAACGCGCTTTATATATCAGTTTAAATTCCTTCGATGTGTTGCATTGAGATGTAAGGTCGAGCGTAGCAGTCTCGACTTACTACCTATATCAGAACGACACTCAAGAGCAGATTTTAAAATGTGCGCACGAATCTCTCAGTCAAATAAACTTCCCATTTTTTTCAATATTCGCAACAACAATCTGCGCAGTACTTAATAACCATATCATCAAAAATTGTGGCACGATCTGACCGAATCAACAATATTATATGGTAAATTGTTCTTTATGTCTCTTATATTGTGCATTGTATATATTGAATACAGGATTTTTGTGAATAACCATGCACATAAATATCTACCCTTTGAAAACAATAAAGGAGCACTTGAATTGAATATCCGTACACACACTCGCATGACCGTTCAACAACACAATAATGAGTTGATCTATGATAACTAAAATTAAAGCACAAATGTGCTGAAGAATCTATAAAGAAGTTAGAGGAAACGTTGTTGGCAGATTTAAGAAATGTGATAGCACTCGGTTCTAAGATGTAGCATGAAGGCACTGTGGAGTGGTAACACTCGCTAGCATTAACACACCATAGTAAATACTAGAAAAAGCCCGAGTTCTAAAACGAGCAGCAGTGAATGTTCGGCAGTGCAAAATGAAGCACTGCATGTAGTAGAGAACTATTCGTTTTTAGCAAACGATATATATTAGTAAATGCCAAATAAATAAAATTTTCTTCAGTGTCAAATTTTCATTGAAAACATCATGTGGTTTGTATCCATTGTATCCAGTTTTAAGTAACTACTGCATCCCACTGATACTACGTCTGAAATTTACGTGAGTTACGATATATATATATATATATATATATATATATATATATATATATATATATATATATATATATATATATATATATATATATATATATATATATATATATATATATATATAAATAACGTCGAATATTCACTTTGTTGAGTGCCACACTACCGTGGCTTTAAGAATGACTGAATGAACCTTAATCATCATTACATTCATTTAATTCGTATCGACTATGCATATAACATTAGCACTTATACAATTGACAGTTGCTCCCTATACGTCACGTTTGTCACATGCAAGACCAAACCAGAGGTGAGAGGCACCGAAAATATCCAGGTCTTCAACCTTACGTCGGATCTGTTCATTATTATTTTCCCATTCCGAGATTAAGCCCTTAAATGGTGTTGTACGTAACGTCTTCAACCTCGATCGAAGTATCTTTAACAACGGTGCACAGCCTGACATACACAAAGCGGATCTGTAACTGCATTGACAGGCAAAGTACTCGCTTCTTGTACATTGTGAAACACTTTTCAGGCAAGCCGAGGTTTGCCCCAGTGAGGTGCCCCATACTCTGTCAAGTCATACATCAGCGTTAGAATACATTTTGAAGTGGAAGAGTGCCACTGCCGTCAGAACGGACACAGAGAGACTAGGGCTGTGGGCACTGGTTCAACGATGTGTGCAGCAAAGGTTCTCACAGCATAATAAAGTCGAAGCCCCAGATATCGGAAGGAGTTGACGAATTCCAACGATTGGCCACTGCAGCGTGTAACGTCTTTAGCAGCAAATCGATCCCCTCTTCTGAAGCTCACAGTCTTGGTCTTTATTTCCAGCCAGGGATAAAACACCTCTTTCAAAAAAGGGATGTGCTTGATGGCACCCAGGTCGCGATAAACGACCACTATGTCATCTGCGTATACTAAAACTATGGCCTTCTAGAACTCCTTTTGATTGTAACCGATCAAATCAGCAAACAGAAGAATGAATGAGCTGTTCAGTGGATCCCTTGCAGGGTTCCCACATTTTGCCTTACCCGCAACACTTCCTGCTCAGCTTGTACCAGTAAGGTGTTCTCATCAAAGAAAGTTAAATTTGCGCTCGGAAGATAGCCATCGAACCCCCACATCAGCCCGAACTGCCCACAGGAGAAATTTAAAATATTTCTTCCCGAACTCGGAGACTCAGTACGCGACACCAGTGACGAATTAGGAACACTACTTACACCCTAGTTACGGGCGACTTTAATGCAGCAAGTGAAACATGGGGATCAAAGAAAACGGATGCAAGAGAAAGAACCTTACTCGATCGGGCAGCCAGTCATGATACATACGTACAAAACAAAAGCGAGGACCCTACCTTTCACAGGGCAGGCATTAACCTAACGCTTTGCAATGACACACTGGCTTGTAAAATAATGAGTTGGAAGTCCTTACTGAAGAAAACAACCTTAGCGACCACTACTGTATAGAGTTCACGGTAGAGGCGCTGACACCCAGGCCACCCGCAAGTAACAAAGCTTATTACAAGATCTCCGACGAGGCATCCTTTAAACAGAAATTAACAATGAAATCACAGACGCGGGACTACCCCAAGCCCGAGAACTTCTGATAACAACATGCGCTCAAGCCACGAAGCCCGTACAGTAAACCTTCCAGCCAAATTACTGGTAAAACAAGATCTTTGCGCAGAAGAGGTCTGACTGCAACAGAGAAAGGCGTGAACTACAAAAGCCATACAAAACCCTAGAGAATAAAGCTCGAGCTTCGGTCAACTATTAAAAGTGTCAAGCCACATTAAAGCGAGAAATTATTAAGAGAAAGAAAATAGTTGGCGCAACCTCTTTAAGGAAATCAAACACGATCCTTGAGGAGCCCTACAATATGGTAAAATGGGATAACGCACGAAAGCTCAGAGCTGTGTTCAGAAGGAAGCAAATTAATCGGGCCCTAAACTAATTATTTCCGGAACACGCTAGCCAGTGTACCGGGGCTGTGCACGCTCGCAGTCATACAGCTGGTCCGAGGCGCCTACAGGAGAAGGGGACGAGCCCCCGGCGATAACAGTAGCAGAGGTACTCAAGGCTGCAGCGAGACTTAAACCGGGAAAAGCTCCAGGGCCAGACGGCATCCGGCGCCTGGCGGTGAAAATACTATTTAAAAAGTATCCAGATTTGGCTGTACGTTACAGCAACCAGCAGGGGGGGGCAATACCTGCAAACTGGAAACAAGCTGAGGTTGTCCTCATCCCCAAAGACTACAAAGGGTTCAGCGCTCGACGATCCGCGCACGAGGAGGAAGCCGCCCGACGCTATGGAGCTGAGTACAAGAATCTGCGGGCCCTCTTGCGCAAGGAAATCTCCGGGAGCAAGGAACGCTCCCGGAGGGCCTTTCTGGAGAAGCTGGAGGACGACTCCTGGAGCCACCCATATAAGATGGTTATGGGGTTCCCTCCTTTAAGCGCAGGGTAGAAATATCTCCGCTCTTCCCTCAACACCCACCCTTCGACCGCGCCCCTACCTAGAGACCCCAGGGGAGGAGGAAGAGGATCTCCCAAAGGTCACGCTGCAGGAGGTGCAGGATGCTGCGGTACGCCTTAAACAGGGAAAGGCACCGGGCCTAGATAGTGTCCCCGTCTCGGCGGTCACAACGCTGATGAAAGAATTTCCAGAAGCGATGGCGTCAGCGGTGACCGGGATGCTTTGGTCGGACTCGTTTCCCAGCGCATGGAGGCCGCAAGTTTGGTCCTTATATTTAAAGGCCCAGGCTCCTATCGCGCGATCTGCCTGCTCGGCCTTTTTTTTGTTCTGGGAGGTTTCGGGAATGCATGATGCACATGCGCCACTAGCAGCCTGCGTGACTAGTGTGAGACACGCAAATCCACTAAACCCGGATTCCTCCCCACCCCCCAGCTCGGTATAACTTTGGCATTACTTCGAAGCCATGGGAGAGGCGTCTCTGCCGTTCTCCTTCAATCAGCTGTATCCCTGACTATCATCCAGCATGTCTACCTGCGATTAGATAGGGGGATGCCATTTTGTAATCCGTCCTGTGAGGGTGCGTCGAGACCATGAGGGCATGGCTGCTCCCCACCCCCTCTCCCCTCCCTCGGCTCTTCGTCTCGACCACTCTCCCGAGAGACCCGCTCAAACCTCTCCCGCCAGGGCGTTTTCTTGGCTGTCTTAAGTGTCAAAACGGCGTCGAACAAGTTCGTCGCCTCCCTCCATGCCTCCGCCGAAGTCATCATAAAGGCGACCACCTCTGCTAGGCACCCTAACTAAACTTTTCGAGCCCATCGTAAAGGCACGCTTCCGGGACTTCGCGGAGGAGAATGGCCTGCTGTCAGACGCCCAGCACGGGTTCTACAAAGATCACTGAACCATCGGCGCCATAAAGCAAATCCAGACGCAGGCCGACCTCCTCTACGAGTCCCCGCCGAGAGGACGGGACCTCTACCTTGCTATTTTACTCGACGTCCGAAACGCATACCGTGGAGAGTCATCCTGAAGACTCTCCACTGGAAGAACGTTCCATTTTACTTACGCCGAATCATATCAAGCTAGCTAAAGGAACGGACGATACAGTCCCACAAAACCAATTTTAAGATGACTGCAGGGGTGCCACAGGGCTCCATACTTGGATAATACATAACGTACGACGATGTGCTGCGGCTAAGGGACCTTCCCCTTGGGGTCAGCCTCCTAGCCTACGCCGACGACCTCGTCCTTCCCGTCGAGGCCCGAACACTGAACCTGCTGCAGAGTCGTGCGAACGAAGCACTTGACGACATCGCCCGCTGGATGCAAGCGGCGGGACTCGCCCTCGCCCCCGCTAAGAGCGAGGCCATACTCCCGGTAGGACGGAGGAACTGCCCCGCCCTTCATCTCGGTCTGGAAGGCCAGGAGATCGCGCTCGTTAACAAGTTCAAGTACCTCGGGGTCACCCTAGACAGGGGTCTCCGCTGCACTCTAGGTATCCTGAGATGACCTGGATGAGATAATTTGGGATCTTTTTCTTCACTATAGCGTGTCCAGTATTGTCCTCTACGGGAAGCTGTTGAAGGCGTTCCTGACGTCTAGAAGGATTGCCAGGAACAGTTTTCTGGTGCACATGATAGAAGGATTGCCAGGAACAGGTTTCTGGTGCACATGGAACACGTGCGGCGGGCGACGGAGAAGGCAACCAAGACAGCAAACAACGTCGCACGGCTCAAGCCTAATAATTATGGACCATGACAATCCAAGCGGCAAATAATCATGTCCGTGGCCGAGTCAAGTTGCCCTGTAGGGAGCTCCGGCCTGGCCCTCCGACACTCTAAAGTTCGCCGTTAACAGGACCCGCCTGCGTCAGGCCCAGAGTGTCGGAGCCCTCAGGGTAATCGCGGCGTACCAAACGATAAGTGCAGCGGCGGCCTTCGTCCTTGCCGGAACGATTCCCTGGGACCTAAAAACTGCTGAACGCCGCCGCTTATAGGGTAACCCCTAGCGCAAGAAGGACGAGGAGCGTCGGCACACTGGGAAGGAAGAGTGGGACGGCTTACAAGAGGTTACCCCTGGCTACAGTCTCCGCGCCGTAATACCCAACATCAAAGACCGGTTGACCCCCCAGGGTATGAACTCACTTTTTACACGACCCAGATCCTGGCAGGCCATGGCGACTTCCAGTCCTACCTATTCAGGAATCGGAAGGCTCCCAGTCCCAAGTGCATCTACTGCGGCGATGGGCGGGATGACACCCCAGATCACACAGCACTGAGGTGTCCAGCATGGGCGGAGCAGCGCGCACCCCTACTGTTTCTAATGAATACACTGGCTTTCAACTTATGTGACATCTGCAATAAAATTACGGAATCGCTTTCAAACTGGAACACCATAGCTGAAGCCTTTAGAGCCATTTTACAGAAGAAAACGAGCTCCAACCATCTACGGCGCCCCCCCTCCCCGTGGCTCTCGGGGAACATACCCGCCAGGAGTAGTTCACTTGCCCCCCCCCCTAACTGTTGATGAGATGCGCAAGCAGTTTCCAGTCAGGTCGGGGGATGGGAACACAACTGGTTTTTAGTGGGTTGAAGCCGCACACTACCGGCCCACTCTTGCAGGGAGCTTCCACGCAGTAGTGACCACGTGTGCAACCGCATTTTCCAGTTAGTCTTCTAAAATAAATGGGGACCATCAGGCCTACCTCTTTCGAATGGGAGAAGCTCCCTCAGCGAGCTGTGTTTACTGCCAGGAAGGAACGGAGGATGACCCGACCGCTCTTCTAAATCCAACGACATTTTATTTTATACGTACTTTAATTAGCATGCATAGGCATAAACAGAGCGAAGAGGACGGAATGTAAATATAAAAAGATCTGTAAGTTGATATGCCTCTCCTGCATGATCTTGCATCGTGTGCGTGTGGGTAACTGACTGTGTAACTACGCAGAAGGTGGCTATCACTTACCAAGCGTCATCGCTATAGGCAGTTCCGCAGGTAGAACAATTGTGAGCAGGTCAATCGAGGTTTGCAACATAATTTCAGGTTTCATACGTTGCTGAATCTGTAAGTTTGGAGTCGAACGTCAGTAACGTCAAAGCTGTATGTATGTGTATATATATATATATATATATATATATATATAGAGAGAGAGAGGGGGAGAGAGAGAAAAAGATAGATGGACATACAGTAAACATACAAGGTAGGACTTGTATCTCGTGTAGTTTGAGCCTAGTGCAGATAGGCGTAACCCACTAAACACTAGATGTCGTGGTACACGTTTAGGCGTGCAAGTGTATAATGTTTAAGGATAGTTCAGCTCATTTAGTGAAGTGGTCAACTAGTCACAGCAGATAGCCGGTCATTTCGTCACCTGCAATATCGTCAAGAAGAGCGCGACGATGAATGCAAACGCTAGAAGTCCAATAACCACTATGTCGACGTCTCTTTTTATGTGAAAATCCGCCGGCTTTGGGTAGAGCATTGCGCGTAGAAGCTGACCCCGAAACGTGAGAAAGCCCGTTCGTATCACGACTGCCTCGACGTTTACGTTGTCCTCAACTCTAAAACCCATAGGTTCATACGCATGAGCTCAGATATTTATATACATATATATATATATATATACATATATATACATATATATATATATATATATATATATATATATATATATACATATATATATATATATATATATATGCATATATATATATATATATATATATGTATATATATATATATATATATATATATATATATATATACATACATATCTACAACTAACAACAGAACCTCATGACGAATTAAACTCATTGGCGATAATGCATTCATACGTTTTTCCAAATCAGTGGGCAGCCTTAAGTGTGCGTTGACTCAAACGTGTTGACTATTATACTATTCGTAACAATCACTGTTGTAATTTTTCGAAAAAAAAATCTGAACCGCTCAAACTATCTAGGTGTTCTGTGCTCCCTCTTTGGCGGAAACGATTCTTCCCCGTAGAATTGCATCTAAAACGTAGAGACTGTCTGAGAATTTGTCTATAAATGTGCTGCTGTGTTTGCTTGTGCATCTTTCTTATTCCATGGGGGGAAGGGGGGGGGAGGGGCTGCGGACAGACGTAATGTTAAATCTAAACAATTCATAAACGTAATCATAAATGTAAAAAAGAACGTTAAGAGCAAATGTTGGTGCTCTTCTTCAATTTGGTTCCGATAAATAGAAGATGCTTCGAAATCTAGCAGATAAAAATATTTAGAAGATTTTGCTGAGCACAATCAATGAGTTCTCTCCGTTACACCATGGTTCTTATAAAACTTCATTGCCTGGCTTTCCCTTGATTATTACGCAGCCTATCATACTTAAGGCATACCTTCAATGCACCGAGGGTCGGCGCATATGACACACATAAGTAGAATATTACGCTTAGATTGGCACCATATGTCAGTAACTCACACAATATATAGCAAGTTGGTGCTGACAATGACCCCAGATCAATCTCTCAAGGCAAAATCGCCTTCTCTTTATATAGAGTCAGCGCTGTGTATCCTTTTTAAGTTTAGTCTAGGGTGTTTAGAAATCAATTTAGTTTAGAATAGCTTAATCGATAAAGTATATAAAATAGGAAGAATAGCGAAAATCAATAAAGTATATAAAATAGGAAGAATAGCAGAAATACTTTCTGATAATGTGAATACAGTTGATAATTAAACATTGGGATAGTGTCGAGTGAAGATGTAACTTTATGTTTCTCCTAGAGAAGATTGCAAGCGTAACTCATCGCTAATGTGTCCGTGAGCAGTTACATACGTACCGCGTCTGTAGTACCTCCGTACCGCTGAATAGTGTATACTCTGCATGTGCTTCTGCGTCGTAGAGCGCTTTCAAAGGTCCAAAATGCGGAATTGCGATCTTCACGACTGGAACGACCTCACCCGTCAGAGCAAACTCGCTGACAACACAGCTAGTGAAGACGAATAATAAGAAACGGTGTAGAGCAACTTTTAACAACAGAGTAAGTTCACGACGTTGTGGGTTACTGGCACTTTTTTGCTGGCTTCATAGTAATCTCTTAAAACCATTACCGTTGTATCGTTATAACAATATATTGGGAATAACAAACCCAGACGATTTGCCGCCCTTAGGCGCAGCTTTGCTTTATTTAACTAGCATTTGAGCTGAGACCATGGTTGGCATGCAAAGTCTTTGCGGTACCGGAAACGCACACATCGGACCCACCACTGGAGTTTTTTTATTAAAAAGTTTCTACTTTTCCAGGGCAGGGCTCTGCTATAGCGCTAGTGATTAAGAAACTTATAATCCGCCAACATATTTATACTCACTGCCTTTATTCTCTTAGAATTAATAATCACGCGCTTCATTTGTGCTTTCCCACAGTATGACATTATGCCACTCGACTCTCTTCACGGGTCTCCTCGAGTCTATAACGACACGTGAGACAGCACTAACATTGAGGAAGATAACGAGTATAACGTAGTTATGCGATACATACCTTGGCCAATACTTTAATGCAGTGGCACGCATGGCATGCACATATTGGCGTAAACACGCTTAATATGTAGGCGACAAATATCATTCTTGTGGAGTGTGGACGTGTACGTACGGAGCACCAACAAGCTCTTCTATTCTGACAAGTGCAGAGACGAGTTAGTTACCAGAGAGTGAACAGTAAGGGCTTCCTGACCACGTCTTTAAAGGACCGAATTAAATGTACACTTCGACAGAAGCGTCGCTGGGCATTACAGACAAGACACACAAACTTTCATGACCCTCACCATGGGGAACCGACAATACCGACCCGAGGATTAGATCCGGCTCCTCACACGGTAGAAGTGTCAACGAAGCCGGGTCATAAAGCAGCAGAGTGTGGGAGTGGCCACGCGGGGGACCGGGATTGCAGGAACGTAGCAGCGGAGACAGCAGTGTGGCGTACGGGAACCTACTAAGGAACTGCGTTAGGCAGGAAAGGTAGCGAGAAAGGTTTTACGCGGACAAACACTGACAGAATGACGACGTATTACTGCTACTACTGTACAAAAAGCGTAGCAAAAAAATGGCCAGACTGGATGACCCCAAAGCGCAGTGGTATTGTTATTACCTTTTGTACTGTACAATACCAATATAATAATCTCGCACAGTATTGTATAGTTAAACGGGGATGAATCATTATGGAAATACGGAAAATATATATGGACCTTAAATATGTGGTAGAATGCATGCAGGGTGATGTTTGCAACGGCCTAGCGAAGCGATCGAGATGAGCGATTACTTTATTTCAATTCGTATAGTATACGAACCTGCCCTGAATAATCACGGCGTCGGCTTGCATAACGCAACCTTTGCGAGGTATTAGAATGACATCTCCGGGTACTAGTGAGTCAGAAAAGACACTCCTGATGATCTCCTCGTCGCCCGACGTTCGCCTTACATACACGATGCCCTAAAAAACGGTAAAATAGATTTTACGTGTCATTTTATGGCAATAGGTTTCCTCTAGATCGTTTTAGTTATCGTATATTTCCGAGACGTACACTACTCACTCATGGAATTACATTTGGAATCTCTTCGTATGTGCTAGCCCTACGAGATGGCCGTTCTAGGTGCGTTACTTGCGTCCTTAGCCAATGTCGATATGTCAAACGTATGACTTGCTATACATAACTATTCATGGGAACATGAGACACCTGAGGCAGCCAATAAATCCAGAATTAAACGCAGTGGTTCGTTAACTATCATTATTTTTCTACAAACCTCTTTAGGCGCTGCTTTTTCCATTGCTCTTTGTCCACTGTACATCTCATATACGTCCGTACAGATCGAGAACACCAATATAAGTGACATTATGGTTCCGTAAAAGTAGAAACCTTCCAAAAACCTGTACAAAACGACGATTTCGGTTTTATATATTGACTCAAACATGCAAAGTTGATATATGTGTACTCCCAAATATGGCTAGATCGTAACTCGCGTTTGTATATACATATATATGCATGTGTGGAATATAGCTAAATTATAAAGTCAAAGTAGTATATTACCAAACGAATACAGAATACAGTTGATGCAGGTAGAGATAATGGAGTATATGAGTGAAGAAAATCGACACCAATTTATCAACGTTGACGGTCAGCACGTTTTTACCAAAGTAAAGACGTCGTAAGGTTGCTTCTTCTTGACTTAAGCCCTAATCGACAAAAAATAAGGAAGAAACTAGTTATATATATATATATACACACATACACATACAAGGTGTCCGGACAAGAATGTGACACTGGTGTTACTGCCCGACATAGGAGCACAAAAAGTGCGATCGCAAGACAACCAATCCTTCTGTACAGAAACTAGACATATTTAGCGTTCATAAGATTCATTCAGCCTCTTCTGAAGAACATACAACGCCGATGAGAAGATGCGACTTAATCGTTAAGAGTATAATTTGCAAAAATGTAAGTTCTTTATAAGCTTTTACGTCCAATGCCTCAAAATCAAAGTTGTACGATCATTCACCGCTCAAAACAAACGCATCCGAAATGAGAATTTAATGACGATTATTTTGGTACAAAATCTATGGCTATCCCATCTGAGGTTGCATAGTAATTAAGGTTTTCCGGAGGGCATGTCGAGATTGAGCGAATGCATAGATGACCCACTCCATCAGATAAATCACTCGTCATAGAGAAACACACACAACTATTATTTTCTTACAGTAGCTGCTCGGAGGTGCATCCGCGATTTAGCAGACTCGGTAGCAAAAACACCAGCTATGGAGAAGCGTATCCTTCAGACAGTGGTTGATCGTTCTTTACCGGGAACGATGGAAATGGCCCAAAATGTTAGTGCGAGTCGCAGTACAGTTCACAGAGCCGAACGGTTACATTCATACTGTATTTCAACATAATCATGCATAAATAACTCCACAATACACATAACTATTTAATGTCTTACAATAGCTGCTCGAAGGTGCCTCCGCGAACCACTATACACATTTTGTGGTGCCTGCAGAGATTTCGTCGAACGTCTTGAAATAGGCCAGGTACTGCTCGGGTGGCGTCAGCAGTGGAAGCTGCTGACGGTCGAGTCGCATATAGAACGTGACTCGACCGGAATCTCATAGACGAGAGCCTTCAAACGACCTTAAAGAAGAAACATCGAGACTTGATAGCTTGGGCGATCGTGGTGGCCAAGCGATCGACTTGCCACAGCTAACCTAAGAATACTTTAAGGTCACAGTAAGATAATCCCGCAGGCGCTCCGTCGTGCTGGAACCGCATGCTCTGGCGAACACTCTCTGGAACGCCTTCCAGCAGTCCTGGTAATGCTTCATTGAGGATATATGGTATTGTAGTGTCCACCACCGGCAACCGTTACGAGTACGCTATTCTCACGCTTAAATAACACCCGTCCTCTATCTGGCGCGCACCAACGACTACTAACTCATTTCTTCGCATGCCTACTTTTATATCACAGATTTGCCCGCGCATTTAGTGACTTCCCGCATCTTCGCTACTGGGGTGGCGGCATCATCTATTTATATATACATTCTGCCGCGTTCGTACACTTCCGGCCGAAATGGCCACACTTTCAGCATCTCACTCGTTTTGCCGGACAGATTTCGGCTCCGTACTTGTGGCTCGTTCATCCGCACGTTTGGCATCCACCCGCTCGCCGTGCCACCGGCCTTAATCCGCTTCGTTCCGCCGGTTTACCCGCTTTCGGCACCTACTCGTGTTGTCTTGCAGCCCAACTTGGCCTCTGTGACGCACCTATCCACGTGTAACGCGGCCGTCAGTGCCTGTTCAACTGCCCCGTATTCGTGGTTTTTCCATCTGCGCACCTTGTATCTACCCGCCCCGCATTCCGTACTCCGTTCACCTACTCGTTTCCTCCTGCGATCCGCCTGGCTTCCGTGACGAACCTCTTCTCGTGTAACGCGGCCGTCTAGTTTTGTTTGACCCACAAGGTCTTTTCGAAGAGGAGCTTATCTCTCTCCTGTGACCTTGTTGCCGGAGAATAAGCTGCCTACTCAACGCCGGCTTTAAGCGTCACACCCTTACCCCACCAGCAGTCGTCATAGTGAGGCTATGTATTCACCGTTGTTGTCACCGGAAGAATTTGTCGCGGGCAAGGGCCGTTTTTTCGAGTTCTTTAAATAACTCCGTTAGCTTCGTCATCATTCTGACGAAGTTGCCTCGCCGTCTTTCTCCTTCTCCATGCTTAGTGCAATTCCGTCCACGGTGTTGTTGGGCTGATCCATGAATGACAGCACCGGAGGTGGCAGACCTGTGGGCATTGTTGCAGTGCCTTTTCTTCCTCCCGGATCCTGTCGGCCGCGCCAGTTATAGTGTCCACCACTCCATGACCAGCCGGCGACCGTTACAAGTACGCTATTCTCTCGCTTAAACAGCCGTCCTCTGCCTGGCTCGTGCCAACGACTGATAACTCATTTATTCGCATGCCTCCTCTTAAACCACAGATTTGCCCGCGCATTTAGTGACACCATGTCTTTAGTTTGCTTCGGCATTGCCGCCAACCGACGCTGTCTATGCCCGCGTTGCTTAACGGATGCCGCTATCCTACAGGTATGCTTCTCTATTAAACTTGCTAGGAATTGATGTAATTGTTCACCATGCCAGCAATATTCACGGAGAAATGCCTCTGGTGTCCACGCTGCTGAATCATATGCGGAATCATATGCAGGTGCTCACTTGCCCAGTAATGGGTAATGTGCCTATTAAACACACCGTCTTGTGTAAAGCAATTGCTTGACCATTTTCAATCACCGGTGAAACGTACAAGGGCAGGGAACTTCGCCTTGACTTTTACTTGCCACAGAAACCAGCTACAATAGGTAACTCCTCGAAAACTGGATCCAACAGAGTTTGAACTTGTAGTCGTTCAGCTCTTAATACCTGATAATGATAATAATAATAATAATAATACTAATAATAGTAATAATAATAATAATAATAATAATAATAATAATAATAATAATAATAATAATAATAATAATAATAATAATAATAATAATAATAATAATAATAATAATAATAATAATAATAATAGTATGCTTCTCTATGACGAGTGATTTATCCGATGGCGTGGATCATGCATTAATGCATGCACTCAATCTCGACTTATCAGGAAAACCGTACTTACTACGCAACCACTGAACCGGACCGCTATAGATTTGGTATCGTGCGCATTTGCATGAATGCGTCAGTTTTGAGCACTGTGAATGGCCGTAGATTTTAAGGTACTGGACGCAAAGGCTAATAAAATAACTTCAGATTTGAGAAGCTTCATTTGCCATCACCTTATGTGTGCAATATTAATGGAAATCGTCGGGTAAGCTTAAATAATGTTTCGCTGTTAACTTAGGTCTTATTTTATCAGGCCTACGCTCATTCACCTATTAATGTGCACAATTAGAGTAGATGAGAGGCGAATTAAGCTATTTCCTCTACGAATACACCCATATTCATGGAACAGCCATGAAACAGTCCAGTTATTCAGTATATGTACGTTTTGTTCACGCCGCATATTACACCGTTTAGCATGTTTTCAAAATAATTATCATAATCCAATTATCGGGGCATTTATTTAACTGTGCTCACATACGAAAATTACTGAACAAAACGCTCGGCCTATTAAGGGCAGTATCTCACAGTAAATTAGGCAAGATTAACCATATATACATATGACTCTAAAATCAAGCTGTGTCCTATCTGTAGGACAAGTATTATCCAATATGCATAAAGCTCTCGGCTGATGGTAACAATAACAGTTTAAAAAGGCCGTTTATGACCTAATGATTCGCAAAGCGTGTCAGTTACATTTAGAATCAAGCATGATCCCGTCCATTTTCCAAACAACCTTCGAGAGCTCGTAGACTCGCAATTGATACAGGGCGCAATTGAAGACAGGGTGAAGGTTGTCTTCGACTTGGCTGCCATGTGTAGTAGGCGACTAAATTGTACTTCCCCTAACCCAGTGCTCTAAGAATAATTAAACTACCTTAACTATTTTGCACAAGACGATTATCAGTGAGTGAAACCTTAACGCTACGCCATAAAGTTACAACGGAAATATTTTACCTGGTTGTGTTTCATGATGTATGAACATTGGATAGTATCGTCGAGGCCTCGGACACATTTAAATCTGAAAATTTAGAATATGCGTACAGCAGTCGTGCCCATTGGCCATCCAGATTATTAACGTGAGCAACTTCTGTGCACCATACGAAATAATCCGGTCTTAGGTTAAGGCAGAGATTGCAAATTTTGTCTGCACTGATAATATATTAATTTGTGTTTATCAGGACGGATTTTGTTTACATTACTCTTATGTAACATTGCATCGTCCTAAGATTACATATTTAACACCCAGCGCCTTATTACAAGCGTCACTTGTGATTGGATTTAATGTACATGGGACTTCCCATAAAAGCAGCCTACATGAGGCCAGTCAGCGTACATGTATATACGTGGCTTCATGAGAATTATTACCAATTTCTAGCATCCTGTCTACAGATACCACTTTGCCTGCCTATTGTTCTTCTTATCACCAATTTCGGACTCGCAGGGAGCAATCTTTTCCAACTGATCCAACGACACGTGCCGTACGTACGCTTCGATCGGAGTATCTCGTCGATGCTCAGATCGCGTCCAGATCTTATGGTGGACGTACTGAGATCACCGTTCCTGAGATCGCTAGCGGCAGTTTAACAACTACGTAGCTATATTCGTTACGCCAACGGTGGGAGAAATGAAGGTGAAACTAGTATTAAAAAATCTGATCGCAGTAACGTCACCTAAACTGGAACTAGTGGCCAATTATGTCAACCGGCGGGAACGGAGTCTACAGAGACCATGATCGGGCTCCTCCTGTTAGAAATAGAAGCTCTACCAGGAAGGCTCCGATAATCATAGGAGGAGGCGTTAATGAGAGAGATAAGACAAAAATTATTTTGAAAAAACTGTGGTCTTGCTAGACTTACTGGATGAGTTCGGCTACTGAGATAGATTGCTACGAACGCAGACTTAATACGGTTTGCTGCCGCCGCAGAAGAGAAGCGGAAAACCTTGGTTTAGCGAGGGGTGCAGTGCGGCTAAACTAGAAGCTAGTAGGTTGACGCGAGAATACGTAAAGACCGTTCCGATGATGATACAGCTGATTAAACTGTTAGTGGAGAGATCGTCTAGGAAAGAGAAGCAAAAGTACTGGAAAAAGAAACAGTAGGCAGCAATACAGAACACTGACGAACACCCACATACATGGTTGAGGTGAAAGAGGAAACGACAATGTTCAGTATAAATTGGCAAGCTAGTTGAGCATTTCTGGGAGGAGAGTGGGCGGGTTGGACACAACCCCGAATGCGTTGCTCGCATATGAAGGAAGGCCCGTACGATCAGACGACGGAGGAAACAAGGGTCTTGATAATGAGGGCGATCTCATTCGGGGAGGTCATGGAAGCAATGGACAGAACAGCACAGGAAAAAGCGCACAGAGATCTTTTTTGTAAGAAGTGAACACATAAATACATTCTGGTTGTCGTTTCATGCTGACAAGCCCAGTAGAGTGCTTAAACATTGGGACAACACAAAAGGAAGGAAAGAAAGAGGGAAGTAACATCACCTCACTCAACCCTATGTAAAAATGTGGTAATGTTTGATTGCAGCCTTTTCAGGTTATAAATAGCCATGGATCGACTAATTACATTCATAGGTGGAAAGGGCTTGAAGGTCAATTGGGGAAAGACAGTAGCTATAACATTTCGAAGGGACGGCCGCCTACCCAGGGGTGACGAGTTTCATGTCAGGGGAACAGAAATAAAATTTGTAAACAAATTTACGTACTTAGAGATTACTTTGCTAACAAGGGGCAGCTTTCCAATACGCGTCCTGAGAGGATCAGGAAGGCCGCCATCGTTGCTGCAGATAGCACCCATCGCCACATATGGTATTTCACTAACTGGACAAGTTGCGTTTAATTGACATGGTGAAGTTTTCCTTTCTTAAGAAAATTTCCGCGCTATCAAGTGCATGGTGGGGGGCGGCCTGCTGCTGACGTAGGGTCTGCGAAAAAAAATGAAATATAAAAAAAACGTGCGCGTTTGATGTTTATATGTGTTGACCTGGCAATCGAACGACAGCAATGAGAAGCACTGAATGGCGGGCTAGCGAGGTATACAATTGACATCTAATTGCGGCTTTTACAGACCACATATTTCATCACGTTCTGTGCAACGTGGAGGGCTTTCATGAACCATAGGATGAATCTCGATGCAGAGTATTGGAGCAAATGAGATGGGTATCACGCCACGGTATGTCCGGTGGTTTCGATGTTATTTTGTTGCTTGTGATAAAGGCGGCTTTTGGAAATATCCCGATATATATATATATATATATATATAAACTGACGTAGTGTACAAGTATGTTATCAACGTGTAACAAGCAAAGCACTTATTAAAAAAACAAGCGATGAATTGACGACATACTTTTTTTTGCTGTTATCCCAGATAAATCTGTATTTCTTATTCTCAAAATACCGAAGTTGGGCGACACACCGACGACGTCCCTGTAAGCAGTGAAGTATTGCTGCGACATTAGACTCAGAATAGACAGATGTTTTGAGTCTGCTATAAACCGAGCAAGATGGTTTAGTGGCAAAGCCTTTGCCTTGCAATCGGGAGAACTGGGTTCGAGACTCAGACGGGCCACTCTTAAATTGGCCTGCATGGTTTCCAATTTAGACAAAGTAAATGCCGGAGTGGATTAAAAAATTGATATGACATGAAAAAAACGTACACGGGCATTAGCCTTACGGAAAATCTAAAAATATATATATATATATTTGCTAAGTCACCGAAGAGTATTCAACAAACTATAGTTTATAAAGTCAACATGTTCCCTATAATACCAATGATTGTGTAAAACCCGTTTGCAAAGGAACCCCACACAGGATCTGCATATCGCAATTCCAGCCATATGTAAGACTTAGCAGCTTCTATAAAGTTTATGGACAGTCCATCTCAATGATTAACGCGAGCATAAAATACTGCGAGAATATTCCGTATGGTCTTTTCTATTATGGATACGTATGGGCTCCGCGTAGACCTACTCTATAGCCTGTAATTAGATGACTAGTTCAACATCTAGATTTAATTAACATAGTTTCTATAAGAAAACAAATAATGAAAACGAATGACTTACGCCGCTCTCAAGTACTACAAAGCCGTCGGGAGACAGAATCCGTTGAATACGTTCATCTTCGGATAAGCTATACCGGTCCAACAAATTATGTTGCCTGGAGACATAAGATTAGATTTACGTTATTAAAAAGATATTGAAGGCGGCAGAGTTACCATTTACCCCAGTCCTACCTATGTCTCAAGATTACTGTGGGCTCCCTTGACACCGACAGCAGAAAAAAGCCCAACGCAAACAAAGAGACAAACCAGTATTGAGTCGGGTAAGACGCTCACATGTATCTACGCTGGTCCTCCGTCATTGCCAGTCTACCGATTAACCATCTACAGATAACCATCTACAGAACAACGCATCTTAGGTACATGGTGAGCATGTGTATCTTCAGATGAGTCCCCAACAAAGAGCCAAGTGTGAGCCGCTTGAGCCAAAAACTGACCTCGGTGTGTCTCGCGAGATTTTATCACAAATGAAAAAGGTCGTTTGACCTCTATACGTCATGATCGACACGCGTATCGATAACATTTGTCTTGTTATGAATGCGTGATGTCAAACTAACTGTTTTTTTTGCGAGGGGGGGGGGTACTCCAACCAAATCCAAATTGTCTCGTAGGCAAATAATCAAGCCTAAAACTCTCGCAATTAGTTCTTTGTCTGATTGCTCCTTGAGGCGAGTAAAGCAGGTTGATTCAGGGCTGTAGTGATATTTTAACGCACCAGGATCATCTAGCTATATACCTGAACTGTACGCATACACTTTTGTTTAAGGTGACTCTGTACTGGACATAGAAATTATTTCGAAAAACGCTTGTCTGCCATTATACTGTAATATGTACTGTAATACTGTATAAAATTAGGTGCTTTTACCATCGTTGATTGTGCTCTCAATCTTAATAAGATTACGCAATACCGCATTTCGTCATGAAACATGATTGTATCTTAAAATACTTGTTAACATACCTATTTTTAAATAAATATCAAAAACGCCCTTAGTAATTCCTTTACCGTTTCTACTGTTCCAATCACAGTGGTTGCGTGTCACCTCTCCTACAGGTGCTCTATCTGGGTCTTGGACGTGCAAGGTTTTTCGGATCCAAAATACAACGATAGCATATTTAGCGTCTAGACCTAAGGTCTGATAAGTCATTACCAGTACGAATTAGCCGCCGTAGGTGAAATATTCGGACCACACGGACCACCTGAAACAATGCCTGTTCCCCGCATCATATATATCGTTCTGCAGTCGGTATACTACATGCTGCACCCAAGTGTATCATTGTGCCAAATCACGATCCCTTGAAATTGGGCTAGTCGACAAGCGTTGCCTATAGCGGATAGCGGACGATAAGTTTGCTGCTGTCCGCTAGAGTCGTACACGATGTGCGCGTCTAGATTATTGTTGATCTTCAACTATAGCTTTTACATCGCTGACTTAGTTGAGTGCTTTGTCAAACTCGTCAGCATTATCTTCCGACTTGTTCGCTAAGTTTTCAGTTCAATAGACCGTGCTGCTCATGTGCTGTTAACTATCTTTTGTAACAATATGATATACGTGTGCTACGTTAGCTTAGTTATGCTAGTTTTCCGTACATTTATGTTTGATGACATCAGACAACCTACAAAGTCGACACTCTGTCAATGCTATGGTTGGCTGGTAATCCATCTACGAGATGTGTGTGATGTACGTTCATACTACCGTATGCAAGCACAAAACATTGTAATCTATCTAGAATTAAAAAACAATTAGGAGGTTGTTTTTAACTCTAGACTATCCTCCGTCCCCTACGAGCTTGGCACTTAACCTGAGGTGTATCTTCAATGCAACGGGGGCCGGACACATTAAGATATCTAGGGTTTTCCCGACAGTTATTGTGGCAGCATGGCCGCTGACTTTCAGCGGTATGGCTTATAATCTTATTCTCAATGAGCATCGCTCAAAGAAAATTTGACCAACAACAGGGATCGAACCGGCTGAAAACTACAGGCAACGTCGACTATTTTGACTTTATTGAAAAAATAAATTATAACGTTACTTAATTTATTATTGTATATCATGTTCTTCTCGGCGCTTGTAACAAGTCCGCTGCGCTACGCAAGACGACCGTCTAAATACAAGCCACTAACCTCCCTTTACAGGAGCTTTCGAGCGCCGACGATCGAAGCTACGAAAACTGGCACCTAAAACAAACAAAAAACTTGCACCTAACAACTGCCAATTGCACGTGGAATTGTATATGTTCACTGCGATTCTTTTGAAGGCTCTTACGGCGAGTTTACCATGCAGAGTCCGGAGTCCATAGTCTCTCATTATGTTATCGTACTATAAACCTCCCTTAAGGTCGAACAAAAACACACCAGGAATACAAAAGGCGCAAGCTGTTGACAAACTGCTATGAAGGTCACGTAATGCATTTATAAATCGGTGTCAAAACGGATAACACTATACTACCAGTAGATAAGGTCCGCACCTGTGCAGCACCGGAGATCCTCACCTTGCTTTTTCAGGTGTAAGAATTTTAACATCCTCAATGAACATCTGACCGTATTTGTCGTACACTAACATACGGGTGGCGTTTTTAAGAACGCAGGGCGTGTGGGTACACCGAAGCATCCAGTACGGTTTCCAATGAAACAAGAGACGTAGAGCTCCAAGCGTAAGTATCACTCCTAGATAGGTTAACGCGGTTTTAACCAGGTGTCTCTTGAAACCAAAACAATTCTGCAAATACAACAGGCGCTAGTTAATGCGCAGCTTAATTGAGTCACAACATAGACAATCGATTTTACTTGGTCTATTTATGTAATGGTTGTATGGTTAATTGCTGTTGTTGGTGGTGGTAGTATGCCTGCAGTTGCAATTTGTTCTCTCAAATTGGTGTATTCAATACCACATATATATATATATATATATATATATATATATATCGTAACCTAACTATTTGTGAAACACTAACAGTGTGGCGCCGCCAACAGCACACACATTCTATAGCTAATGAGGCGAATCAGTTGTGAAGGCGCACATATGCACAATACGAACAAATAAAAAGAAATTTACTTACTATGTTTACTTTCATATCGGGTTCGTGAATCCGCTGAAAGCATAATTCATCTGAAACACAATGTACACAACAGCAACCGTGCTGACAGCAATGACATCGACAGTAATACCAGGAACACCAGTACTATTAACAATAGGCCATTTGTGAGCGAAACTTATTAATTAGGTAACTCTGCAATGCCGATTTAAAGCCCTTTTTGATAGATTCAGTCGCATCACCGAGGAAGTCGCATTGGCCCCGCTCACGTAATGAGGAAGAAACAGCTAAATACTATAGCTAAATACTATGGAAGCAATAGTAGCCATCAGTATGAAGTGCACCGACAGTATGGGAAGTTTGAGAAATGTGAAAGAAATGACATCGAATATGCTCTAGCCCAACGTTATGTGCAGGACGCATGCCGAAAGCAGAATCGACCATGTCAAACCAACAAGCCTTGTGCCTACGGGCAGTGAATAAAGTCTTGCAAGGTTCAGGTGAACGGTGCCGAGCCAGCAATTGAAAAGGCGTGGTTGAAGCTCGACGCAACTACACTCGAAATCGGCAGAGTATTAGATTAACAACGAGTACCCGCAGCTGACGAATGAAAAAAAGCACCTACTTTAAAGAGCAGCTGACTACTGGAACTGTCACTCGGCACTGCCAAAACGCATTGTCGGGCGTATGCTTTGCAACTACACGAGCTAGAGTGGTTGGCGTGGCTGGAAGCTTACGGATTGCTAGGGGAAGTGGCAGCAGACACCCAAGCGAACTTGATGACCTCAACCATGTCACACTGTGGACGTAAGCAGCAAATCGCTAGCACTACTGAGAGACGCGGTGAATTTGTGATTGCAGCCCAATGGGGTGAGTTTTCGACTTCAGCGCACGGCTGTTGGTATCCACTAACTGTTGCCAACAAGCAAAGTTCGTGTTAGGAAGTTAGAATGACAAATTCGATCATGCGCAATCTAGCGGCATGCCCCTCAATAAAAGTATCCCTGCCGAGGTGCGTATAGGTCACGTCTAGAGGCTTATAAATGGCAAGGCAAGTGTGTATTATGGCTGGCGGAACAATAGTCGCGAAGACTATTGCAAGGCTCTCTCATAAAACAAATGAAGCGACTAAAACTTTGACGTCCGAAAGTAAAGTTTATTAGCTGGAGCTAATTATTACGCGCAAGCTCAAAGCACAATCCGAATAGGGCGCTTACTTTGTGAAGCTAGTCTGGGCCATTGTGGATATTACTGAAATGTTGATTCGGTACGATTCGAAGATTGCTTTTATTATGCAATTGCATTTGAATACCTTTGGGTTCCTCTCTGATGTCGTACCCAGTACCCAGCCGAACCATGATTGGAGTTTCGACAGTTATCTGGCAAAGGGTCTCAATAAGGCTAGATGGCGGCAGAGCCGAACAACCAGTACTGGAGCAAACAACAAATGTTCTATCTTGGTATTCATAGCTAACATAATATTACATCCACAACACGCGTGTACGTACATATTAAATATGCGAATTAACAGGTAAACTGTCTACAAAAGCGTATCGAGGTGCGAAATAGAGCGTATATGCGATCGATGGTACTCGTTATGATACCCACGGCACCATATTCACACACATTACCAAAGCCCTCTCGGAAGATTGGCAGCTTTGTATTACAAGTTGCCACCGAGCGACTGCAACAAACAAAAGGACGCCGACGTATCTCAAAGTAGAAACTCTAAAATATATATATAGTCTGTTTAGCATACAATTATTCAAATATTATAATTGTATATAGAAAGACCTTGAAAAATTACCTAAAAAAAATTATTAATTAAAAATTAATTAAAAAGACCGAAAATTATTATATTATTACTGACTTACCTTCCAACGAGTCGGCCTGAGGATGGCCTGTGTCCTGGCTGTCACTCAGCGATGAGGTAGAATCTGACTCATGTAACGCCGACAACGTCAAGCTTTGCTAGAAATACATTAAAAAGAGTGTGTACATTTTAGCCAAGTTTGGCCGCTACTTAACCAATTACAGTGGGAAGAATGCTAAGCGGCCAAATTTTTTCCCTTCTTCCTATCTCTCTCCAATTTTCGTGTTTCGGATAAGAACCTACTTTTTTTTGTTACCGAATCAAACATATGACTGGGTACTGCAAATGTATATTGCGTAATAAATCGAAACTACTTATCACTACACTGGCGCCATTTGATAATAGCTCGAGTACACATATCTATAAGGAAGACATACGTAGCCAGCGGCAAATAGGTGTACGTTTTTTAGAGAGGTAATTGATGATCAAGGTTCCAAGAAGCAATTCTGGTCACTCCTAAGATTACAATATACCCGTAAGGCCACGCCTGGCAATGCCATCGTTTAAGTCGCAGCCATGACTTCTATCAGCCAAACCGGGACGCCAAATAGAACAATTGACTCAGCCAGTGGCGGTGGGGCCTAGGGGGCTAGCTAATGCGCTAGTCATGGTTGCCATCTACAGGGGAATCGCCCGTTTAATCTCTGTTGTTGATCGAATTCTCTTTCGAAAAAGACTATCAGAGAAGCCCTAGATGCCCCAACATGTCCGGTCCTTTAAAATAAATCCTTTTAAATCCAATCCTTGCAAATGTGGTTAAAATTGATAAGCTGGAAAAAGTATCCTGCTGCTACTCGGCAAAACATAGTTTATATCACAGCCTCGTCACCTTTACTACGCTTTGATGCATATGGCGAGGCCTTTCAATCCCTTGTCAAGGTGCATCCCCAAGTAACGAATTAAAACCTCACACCTGATTTCAAGTTTAGAACAGTTACCTGTTATTGTTTTCTTTGTTTAAAATCATAACCGCCCTTTAAAGCTGCAACGCTGTTAAACAACTCTTTTCCTAATGACGAATTCCGGGCAGAGTTTGCTAGTCATGGTTGCCATCTAACGGGGTGTCGCCGGTTCGATCCCTGTTGTTGATCGAATTTCTTTGAGCGATGCTCATTGAGAATAGGTGATAAACCATACCGCTGAGAGTTAGCGGCCATGCTGCCATAAGGGCTGTTAGGGAAACTCTAGATATCTTAACATGTCCGGCCCTCGGTGCATTGAGGATATACCTCAGGTTAAGTTCCAAGCCCGTAGGAGACGGAGGATAGTCTAGTATTAAAAACAACCTCCTTAAAAAAAGTTTTTAATTCTAGTAATTGCAAAACTTTAATGCTGAACTGCGAAACGTTTCATAAGAGAGCACAAAAGTGTCATAGTATTTGGCTGGTGCGCTTGCTTGCAAAGTCATCTCCGGGTTTTAAGTATAAACAATAATATTGAGGAACCACAATAGCTTTAATAACCTTCCGGAACTTGTAAAGCAAATTGTTTAAAATGTATTTTCTGTTGTTTTTAACCTTCTGATAAAACAACTCTGTGTGCAAAGACGGACATCGGGAGTCAAATTCAATAAGCTCCGTCAGTTAGTGAGCCTTTGCCTCTCAGATAGCAGGTACATGAGCAGCTTTTATCTACAAGAAAGATTTACATATATTTATGTTCTCTCTAAATGTATCTGCGTGCGCATTAATCAACGACAAGCTTAATGATTTTTTTAGATAGTCGTAAAAAGTGCGAGCTCCAGGCAGTCTGATATGAGACAACCGTAGGTTTTGCTTTTCCTAAATAGCACGGTACCGCTTCTGTTACTCTAAAGTAATCACATAATGCGTGCATGTGTATTATGGTGCATGAACTAAAAACAGAAGTCGATTCGTTATTGTGAAGTTGCTGAGCTAAACTAAACGCATAGAACGTTTGGACAGATAGATAAAACGTTTGATTTCTTCGCCTGCCATTATTCACTTTGATGAAAGTTTGTAATATGTGTGGGAAAGTTGGAAACTTACCTCGAACCAAGTCGTCGGTGAGCTGCTCAAGTCGTCGGGAGTCGTCGCCATTCTAAGCCGCGACTTTTCCAACCCGGCTGGACCTCCAAGTGCCGAACACGTTTCACTTTGGGCTAGTCTAATTCTGCCATTTGCAACAGTGCGCGAATTTCACACATACATTCATATAAATCAACATTATGTTCGTTTTCTCGTTTTCATCGCTACACAAACGCAGAAAGTATCGGTGTGTGTTGTTAACCGTGTGCGGTAATTCCACGTAGAACCATATTTAGACCGATACACTAATGATCGACACGCAATTCGTAAATTCGTCTTTGACGCGTAAGTATGGTATTATGCCCTAGTGGAAATATAATATTAGACTAACAACGAAGTTTTTTTTCATACTTACAGCTACGCTAATCAGTGAACCTACACAAACAAACAAATTGTAAAAAATGGCTCGCCAAAATTGCTGCCAATTGGAATAGCGTCTGCAAGCTAGTCATCATGTCATGCAGGCTAGGCTCTCCCGCACCAGGCCTACATCGACTATTTTTATTTTCCAGGAAAAACAGGATAGCTTTGTTCATTCTTTGTGGTCAAAACAACTGATCGCCCACATGAAGTATGTAGTAAGAAACTAGAAGTGCCAGAATTGAATATTGGCCTACATTATATTCATAGATTTATGAGCCCACTTTGAAAACCATTGTCACGAGTTTTTTTTCTTAATTCGCGGTATTTTTAGTATGCATTGCTATGTAATTGTATGGGCATTAGAAAACGTTACGTCAAATATAATGTTTATCGAAGAAAATGAACGACGAAATATTTGGATCTCACAACACATCTTACTTAACCAGTTTTACCCGGCGGCTGGCTGTTTATAATCTAAAAAAATTGCAATGACAGAATGTAATTGGATTCTATGCAATATATATGCATTGTATAGACATGAAAAACGCAGCTCGTGAGTAACCTTTAAATAAATAAATGTTAACGTTACAACATCACGGTATCAAACGTAGTGGCGAAGAAGAGTAGGCTTAGCAGAGCAGAGTTGACATTTATTATCTGTTAAAAATGGTATGGGCGGAGCTGAAGGCGCTGTTCCTCCTTCTTCGGGCAGTTATGTCAGGCTATCTGTGTTATATTTGAACTATACGGTACTGCTTTATGGGTGGTCGAGTATTCCTTTTAAATCTTAGCTGTGTTCTCATTTTTAGTGAATATTCCAGGAATTTGATCCCACTTGACGTTTTCGTTGCATGCTGCTCTTACTGCACCCTCAATATTGGTTGCCCCGGGGAGGCCTTCTCCCTTTTTGCGATTACTTTTTAAGAGCACCCTTCATCTGTTCATCGCCATGGTAGCGAGGTTTTCTTACAGACCTGCGTTGAGGAGCACCAAACCCTGACGCTGAACTCCTTGAGTAATGGTCGCTAAGTTAACTTTAGTCCTCAAGTCCAAGTTTTTTTACTAACTTTTCGATCGTGTTGTGGTGGGCTGTTGTAACAAAGGCGAATCGACCGATGCCTCTTCAGAGAACTCTTCAGAGAGCCTTGTTGAGTTTGCTTAGCAATAACGTACTCACACCCATTTTGCTTGTAATCGTACTTGTCGCTTGGCTACGATAGCAGTTTTGTTGTATAATGGTGCGTTCACAGGTCATATTTGTTTGAAAAGTTTCTTACTGCTTTTTTGTGACAATTCGCTTCTCCATCCTTATTTCTTTCTCTGGGCTGCTTTATTAAACGTTACCTCGATTTTCGCCCTAGCTTAAATTTTCGGCTTCTCAACCTCATATTTGTTCTGCTATACATTTCTTTGGTATCTTGCTGGTATCTTACATAACCGAATAATCATGTATTCACTAGAGCGTTAAGTGCTGTCTCCTGTTTTATCGTAGACTCCTTATATGAATGTTTTGTGAATGTATAATGCATATTCGCTGCCGGCAGCTAGCGGCGACAAGTGTGGATCTGACAAATCAAATATGCCTTGGTTCCTCTCCACCCTAACGTTATATTTAGCTTTATTCTGTTTTCCTTTTACCAATTAATTTGACTCTTCTGTATGTGCGTATAACAAACGCGTCTAGTACTCAAATATTATAACTGCGTTAAGTGCTCGAAGATTTCACATCCTCGCCTTATCTATAGCCTAATATGCGGCATAACCCACTTAGGTCCCTTAGGTCTTTAACACGTTTGGACACATCTTCATGAAACTCTTGCCTATTTCGCTTTTAAGTGCTATGCTGTAATTTCCGTAAAAACGAGGATTTCCTCTGTGCTAATCGTTCTGTACCCTTGAACTACGTAAAGAGCTGGCACACTGAAAGGTTGTTAAGTTCCAGTAAGCCTTCGTAAGTCAGGATCTAACGCATATACCCATGATATGCTAAATATTTTAACGGTCATGAACCCCTTAAACATTCCTACTAATTATTCTTGTTAGTACGGACCGCGTTGTATGTTTCTGAATTTGAGGTATGCAGGTACTATACGTGTTAGGCAGGGTGGAACTTTTTGGGCAACCAATATGTCTAGTTCATTCTCTAAGCACCTTTCTGGTATTGTTGGTACCTTCCCCACTACGGCAAAGAATCAACTCTGACCGTGGTCTCATTGATCTGTTTTACGCCAAGATATTTTTAACCAGCCTGTCATTTATCTGGACGTTAATTTCTTCCGGCGGTTTTAAAGCAAACGGGGTTCTGCTGACAGTCGTCCCCCTGCTCATCTATTTCCTGATGGTTACTGTGGTTACCTTCTTCAATGTCTAAACTGCTTTTTATTTATGAGAGCTTAAACTTGCGATAACAGACTCCTCCATAGTAGATGCAGGAAAGCCATAATAGCGGCATCTTCCATCAGAAGCCCGTATCGCCTGTCCCTCGCGACAGTTATCCGCATTTTCGACCTAAAGGTCGCCCCCGTGGCTTCATATGGAGTGGAGTTAATATTAGCGCACCTGACTAGCAGAAACCTTGACCAGCTGAATCAGATGAAAGCAGCCTTCCTGAAATAGACTCTGAGACTCCATATGTCAACGCGCGGCCGCCTCGTCCACATATTAGCAGGCTCTTCACTCCTCATGGATGGGGCGCCGTTATATACTCCCTCGAACCAAAGCCTTCTACGACTACATTAGAAGATGAACAGTGACGTTTTTCAAACTTGACCCGGAATTCTTCAATACTAGAGCGATAAGAAATGCGGAGTCCAAAGAGCCAAAGCGTAGCAACAGACACGTGAAAACACTGTCTGCAGTGCACGGCGTTTTATCAGAGGTCTTGCAATTTTTATATTGTATTATATTTTATGCCCGGGAATGTATATGTTGTGTCTAGGCATATTCAGGTAGACACAGTTGTCGGCTCGACGCCACACTGTTGTGTCTAGGCATGTTTAGGTAGACACACGGCTGTCGGCTCGGCGCCACGTGCTGGCGGACGTGCAGTGGAAAGAGTAAGCACGAGAAGGTACGAGAAGCGTACAGACGATTCGATAGAAACGTCTACTCGGACCGAATCGATTCTACCACATTCGAGAACAATCTAAGAGGCAATAAATACAGCTGACACAGAGAGTCAGCAAGCCACTCTACAGGTGACAGCAGGCGATCGTGTTTTCATTCCTTACGTACTCGGCTAGTCTAAGTTCAATAGACTAAGTCCTCAGGTTAGAGTGTGTACAGTTCACGTACATATTAGTGGCGACGAAGATGGGATGGTCGTAACTAGTGCATACGTACGTCAAAGTTCAACTACATATTAGTGGCGACGAAGATGGGATGTTCGTAACTACTACATACGTACGTCACAGTTCAACTACATATTAGTGGCGACGAAGTGGTTACGAACTGACCGACTTTCCTTCAAGCCTTACTTCTACTTTCGAGATCGGCAGGGTGCCATAGTTCAAACGGCAACGACTTCACCTGCTACGTCTGAAGAACGTGCCTGCTACTACTACAACTTCTACTTCTTTCGGCAACTACATCGCTACAACTTCTACTACTACTTCATTCGGTAACTTCGCTACTTCTATTACTTCAGTCGGCAACTACAGCGCTCAGAAGTACTCCACGATGGAAGGAGACGGAAGCATCATGGAAAACGCCCGAGCATTGCCACAGTTCGAGAGATTCATGGAAGAAGAGATGCCGTGGTCCACATATCGGTGTCGCTTCCGTGAATTTATACAGCTGAACGAGTACCCCGAGAGCAAGCGTGCTCTAGGTCTGCTGAACCACCTCTCGTCCACAGTGTACCAGAAGCTGCGGGACCAGATATTCCCAGAGGAGCCATCAAAGAAGACATACGAAGAACTTCTGGCGGCCTTGGACTTTATCTACACGAGAGGTACGTCAAAATGGGTAAAAAGAGTTAAATGCCAAGCCCTAAAACAAGAGGAAGGTGAACAGATTCAAGATTTCGCGCGTAGGTTACGAAGAAACGCGGAAGAATGCGAATGGCCAATGGAATTCCTGACGACAGTACTGCTAGTACAATTCATCAGCGGTGTCAGGGACGACCATGTAAAGGATCAAGTTTTGCATAAGGCAGATACTTTCAAAACACTAAACGACGCAGTCAAAGAAGCAGAGTCAGTGTTCGTGCGTAAAGAACGGTTAACGATCAACAAGATAGTTGCTGGCACACAGCAGCGGGGAGCCAAGCTGCCTTGGAAGAAGCAGCCGACGAGTTCAGGCAGTAAGGACAGTACAGCTCCGGCTCGCTTTAGACAGGGCCTGATGCCAGGCCACTGCTATCGTTGTGGGAAGCCTGACCACAAGGCTGACAAGTGTCCGCATATTAAGTCTACGTGCAATTCATGCGGGAAGACCGGACATCTTAAGATCGTCTGTCAGCAAAGACAGCCCGGTGCTAGTTCAGCCAACAAATTCAAGAATAAGAAGAACGGAGCATTCGCCGTACAAGTTGAACCAGCCTTAAAAAAGACTTCAGGTATGAACTTTGTAAAGCCAGTACATACAATTCGAACAGTGAGACCCGATATCGACCCGTTACTCGTAACAGTCGAGATCGAGGGTACCAATGCTACAATGGAAGTGGACAGCGGCTGTGGAGCCACTGTGATGCCTCTTTCACGTTTCGCGGCTGTTTTGCCAAAATTCATACACCATGAGCCAGACATTACGTTAAAAGTGGCGAATGGCAGTGAAGTGAAACCACACTCTTTCGTGGAAGTTCACGTGAAGTACCGCAACATTACAAAATTATTGCGGCTGTACCTGGTCAACGATCCCCAATTTCCAATGTTATTCGGTCGCGATTGGATGAAGGCGCTGAGATGGGGGCACCTCGAAGTTCATCGAGTAGAAAGCGAAGCTAGTGATATACTTTCTGCATACCCCAAGCTCACGGCGCCAGGCATTGGCACACTACCGGCAGTACACGCACTTACAGTCCAGTTCAAGGACCAGCCAAAGCCAGTGTATTTCAGACCTAGGAGAATACCGTATGCCCTCGCCGAGAACGATAAGAAGGAGCTACAGACAATAGAGATGAAATACCTTACAAAAGTTGGATCATCGGAAAAGAAACCCGGAGAGTTTAATGCACTTCAGCGTTTCGAGAATCAGCATTCAGAAGCTACAGGAAGTAGCCGTGCATCCATATTCCTGGGCCGACAAATTCGCATATCCCAGCTGAAAGAGAAGCGACAAGTTCCAGCGAAGCCAGCTGAGATGGTCTCTCGATTCAGCGTGGGGGAGTCTGTGGCAGTCCGAGACTACAAAAAAAAAAGACAAGTGGTGTGTGTCCAGTGTCGTACAGATACTTGGAAGAAGGCACATGCTAGTGCAGTCGCCCGAGCTCGGCACGGTGAAGAGACATTTCGATCAAGTCCGAAAGACGGACGTAAAAAAGGAAACAGGCTATACATTGCTCAAGCATTTCGACGGTACGGTCGACCATGGCGACGAACAGCCAAAACATTCAGAGGTTGCCAGCACGGGACCATCTTCTACTGCTAGGTTAAATACTTCTCCGGCGCCAGCACCGTCTATAAAAGAGGAAGCAGAATTCTCTACCGAGCCAGCTACATCAGCGGATCCGATTACGTCGACGCCGTTACAAGAGCCTAAAGTTCTACGACCAAGAGCAAGGATAGATTATCGAAAGATGGCCGGGCGAAGCCGTCGTTATACATAGGTCTAACTATTACTACATACATACAATATTACATATTTCATAGTTAGCGTGGGGGACTGTTGTGTCTAGGCATATTCAGGTAGACACAGCTGTCGGCTCGACGCCACACTGTTGTGTCTAGGCATGTTTAGGTAGACACACGGCTGTCGGCTCGGCGCCACGTGCTGGCGGACGTGCAGTGGAAAGAGTAAGCACGAGAAGGTACGAGAAGCGTACAGACGATTCGATAGAAACGTCTACTCGGACCGAATCGATTCTACCACATTCGAGAACAATCTAAGAGGCAATAAATACAGCTGACACAGAGAGTCAGCAAGCCACTCTACAGGTGACAGCAGGCGATCGTGTTTTCATTCCTTACGTACTCGGCTAGTCTAAGTTCAATAGACTAAGTCCTCAGGTTAGAGTGTGTACAGTTCACGTACATATTAGTATATATATATATATAAATATAAATAATAATATATATATATATATATATATATATATATATATATATATATATATATATATATATATATAAATAAATATATTTTAAAGATTTTTCGTCAGGCTATTGCCCGTGTAGGGTTTTTTTTCATGTCATGGCTAATTTTAATCCACTCCGGCGTCTACCTTGTCTAAATTGGAAACCATGCAAACCAATTTACGAGTGGCCGGTCTGGGTCTCGAAGCCAGTCCTCCCGAATGCAAGGCAAAGGCTTTGCCACTAAGCCATCTTTCTCGGTAATATATATGTACATGCATACACATGCAAGCTACCCGCTGATAGTCTTGGCTCACTGTCCTTATAGTTGGTAATGCGATGTATTGTGGTTTACTTGCTACTCAACCTCAATTAGCACTGACGCTGTCAAGCGCGCGACGTTACTTTTCTGCGGAAGAGACTCCATCGAGGACGGGATTAAGGGAACACAGTGCAACAAGGCGTAGGTCACGGGGAAACAAACGGTCGTGGTTTAACGAAAACTGCAGAGCTGCACACGAAGCCAACAGACTAGCTGCCGGAAAATTCGTTAAGTTCCTAGGCGTTGAGACATCCACGGTGAAAAAGATGGTCAAGCAAGCTGGCTCTGCGAAAAAAAATAATTTTCGAGTCTGTGGGAAAAAGGCCACTTTGCAAGGTGGGAAAAGGGCCGTATAGGAGGTCTAAGCGGGCGGGAAACCACTAGTTCTCGGTGAAACGGCTTTGCGAAAATGGTTGGACCCTGAAAGTCCGGTGACAGAAGAGGAAACATCGAGGCTGGTGAGCAAGGTTTTAGCAGAAGTTTCACAATAGGCAATCGAAGTATAAACGGACACCTAAATGAAACTTAATGCTTGGCGCCATTAAGTAAAGTTGCCGAAAATTTAGTTGAGGATGGGATGTAGCCAATATATATATATATATATATATATTCACAGATCAGAACGGCGTCGAAAAGGTGAAACGGTCGTTATGAAATTTCGTGCTAGAAAAGATCAGAAGAGATAATAATTATTACAAACGCAGCTGCAAAGAACAATCTTCGGAGACCCGAAGCGCGTTCGATACTTTTGGCAGCATGAAGGCTAGGTGGTTCTGCGTTAAAGTGAACCTAAGTTAGGAAATTCTCAGTTGGCTCTTATATCGCTAAGACCGGAAAGGGGTCCTTATGAGCAGGCACGACTAAATTAAAACATTCCAGCTGATCGAGTTTGAGTAGCTTCAGTCTGCCGTATTTCGTCCACACCTCGTCCCGACGAGACAGGTCAGTAACGCACAGTGTTGGGACACTCTGTACACACGCACCAGGAGGACGCGGAAGACTGTGAGCTTCCTCAGACGCGCCAGTGCCATGGTAGCACAGCAGGTCCTAACGCTCGATCAAACGTGACTGTCCCATTTCTTGTTTTTTATGAAGCGTAATATTGAGGCATTGCATTTCTCGACCGAGAGGAATAGCCGTACCACCCGCACACATGAATATATTACCCTTGTCCTGTTTTAGCCTGGATGTTCGCCGAGGAGTGTGAAGCAATACGAGTTTTTTCTTAGTCGCATTTACAACAAGAATGCACTGTTATACCGGCTTCCACACGCCCAACCGAAGCGCGAGTTATCTTTCCGTTTGAAAGCTCAACAGGGGAGATGCGGGACACCAAGGTTTCAGCATCCGCATACACAACTGGTCACCTACCTTTCATTCATTGCCGCACAGGATGAAATTCACATGGATTGTAAAGATAAAGGCGCCAAGAATCGACTCCTGGGAAATACCAATCGAAGCAACCTCAAGGGTGGAATTCAATCCCCTCACGACAAAAACTGCTTATGACGGCCAAGGAATTAGTTCAAGAAGGTAGTTACACAACGATACGCACCCCGCTTGTCACAACATCTTGAGGAATATAGAGTGGTCTAGGTAGTCGAACGAGTTTGCTACGCCATTGAATGCGCCGAGACACATTTTCTATTCCCTCAGCTTTGACTAACATCAGATATAACTTAGAACCGACTCCGCTGATCGCGAGTCTCTGAAACCAAATTGGTTCTTAGAAAGAAAGTTGGTTGCGTTCATTTATTCTTGCTTCTTGGCAAGTTTCTCGAAGATCTCAGATATAAATAGCACTAGCAATATTGGGCGATAGTTTTCAGATTTGAAACAGATTTTAGATTGGAATACAAGGCAGAGGAGCATGCACGAAAGATGGTACGTGCAATTGAGCAAAAGAATCAGGAATCGGTCGTGGAACTCACGTGTATATAGACGAGATTAGTATGAGCTCGTTTTAGTAAAATGGACATGACATGTGCTTGTAATTCTGGAGGTTACATGTATGCGTAATTCGTGAAGCTAGAAGATGTATGGTGAACTTGATGACGCTACAGATGGTGTCAACTCTAGTGTGTTCAGTGGCAGGTTTGGAGGTTAGGATCGGCCCATTCTAGCCGCATGTTAGCGCCGCAATTCTAGCTGCACAATGACGCCACGTTTACCTGGTACCAGTTTATGGCAAAAACATGCACGTCTCACAGTTTTACCTGGTACCAGTTTATGGCAAAAACCTGCTTCAGAAGCGCTTCTTGCTACTGAAAATTTACCGGCGAAGAAAGGCGCGCAGCCTTTTGTACTCGGCATGGTGCAGGGCCAAGACCCGTCGCGTCAGGATACAATGTCCCTGAGACAGATAATTTCGGCCGTCCACTCATGTTTAGATATGACTAGGCTTGGAGGATAGCGTGACCTGGGGTTGATCTGCATGCTGACTTTAAAAGCCTCTGCAGGTCTGCCGCGGCCTTTCGTGGGCCTTTTAATCCGATGAAGCTCCCCAGCGACCCCCAACCTCGTCGGTTTCCCGGCGTCTGGTGGGCGGAAGCAGTGGGGAAGATGATCTTGCTAGTTGGGGATGCTCACGTCGAACTAGGTTAAACAGTGGCTGCCAAGAGGTTCTTCTTGGCTACGGATTTCTTTAGAATACTATCAAGTTTTACATCCAGTGGGCCTCTGTTTAGTGCGTCATTGTCAGGTCGTTTTACGGGAGGCGCCCACCACGGTGGAGCGCGTAGGAGCACCAGTGTTAAGATCACGCGCCGCTATCTGTTCGAAAACTGCGAACCCCCTCTGGCTGGACTCGGCGGTGTCTCATGTGATGGCGGCGGCGTTAAAATCTCAGGTTATGAATAAAAGTGCAATGTGTTTTCGCTTTAAAGAGGAAAATAGGTAATCGATAAGATAGTTTGAAGCATCGAGTGAGAGATTGGGGCTGCAGTAGCAAGAATAAAAACGCTCAGTGTCAGCCACACCAATCCGGGTAAAACCGTGCCCGCTGCCGTGCCCAAACATCTAAAGACGGCAGCGGCTGTCAAATATGCTACTAGTTATTCTAGGGCCGTCTACAATCCGAACCGTCGGGCGATCCTCTGCCCACCGTATATTAGGCTCGCTGAACAGCAATAGCTCGGCGCCCAGCCGGGTGTTGGTCTTCTGGAGTGTAGCGTAGGCTCCTCTGCTGCGGTTGCAGTTTAGCTGTACATGCTATGCGTATCTATGAGGCTGCTGGCGTCTTCACTGTTAACGCTAATAGAGGCCATTCAGAGCCTTTAGTAAGTACTTCTTAGTCTCTACTAGTCTAGCCACCTTAAATCGCTTGCGTGTCCTCGCTTCTATAATACATGCCATCTTCGTGTAAAACATGAGCAACTACTTACGTTTTTAGATCAATTAGTTAGAATGTACGGACGACCCGAAATGACGTCTCTGTCAATTTCCCCGTTTTACATACTGTCTTGCAATCTGCCGTGGATGGTATTTTCAGGTATTGTGAATAAAACGGTATGTTAACTTTTTCTTGCAATATGTATTACTTGATAGATAAACGATTGCTGGAGTCGCCAATCTTAGCGGAAATAAAAAAAAAACGCCGTGTGCCATTGAACCTGTAAATACAATTACCAAGTCCGAGAGAAGAACGATGACGTTTTGAGTATACAAATTATGAAAACTTTATTGGTATATTTCTATTTTATTTTCTTATTTTTTTCTATTTTCTTCCTCTCCCATTTCTTCTTTTTCTTTTGTCCTTGCCACTTCTACCCGTAAATACAAACAGAATACATTTCGCAGCCATATGACCCTCTCCTGAACATATAGTATGTTCCATATCGAGTTGTGAATCAATAGAAAGGAATTAGCTTTTTTTCAAAAATATGTTGTATACATTTCGCTCTCTAGTGGCTAGGTCTAGACGGCCCCGTGTGAAAGTGCTGGAATACGAACGTCGCCAAAACTACACATCAGCAGATTTTTGAATTGGCTTGCCGTCCATCGCTTGCACATCGCAGACCTATATATATATAGGCATTCTCGCAGAATTGCATCCTTATGTTGGCTAGCCGCTAAAAAACAAAGACAAAGACCTCCTAGGTCCGCTTGATTCTGGCCGGCTATTCGACGGCAATTAAACCATACCAAGAGGCGCGTGGCAATGAAGTGTGATCGCAATGGCAAAAAACAAATCACCTAACATCGACGCGACAATATTAAAACTGTCAGAAGTGTGCCTCCAAATCGATGTCAATTGACCTATTCTACGAGACTCTTATCTCGTCGTCATTTAATTGATTTTTCTGGATATGTATTGTTGTTTTGGTTGTTTTTGTCGTGTTGCTATCAGCACGGTTAAGCGCGAGCGAATGGTTTGCTGCATCCATAAAATAGCCATGTCTTTATCTGTGAAGACGGATTAGAATATTGTGCTATACATGTGCTGCGTCGTGTAAGGGTTATTCAAGTGGCGTATGATTGACAAAGGTGATTTGCCGACGTAAATACGAGAGAATGATCGAGTGCGCATTGCAATTCAACCGTGCCTAATAAACAACCCTTGATTATGATACTTTTATAAAATTTCTTACAGAGCAGCCGTACACAGAAGTGTGCCACTTTAAACGCCAATGGCTGGAGAGGCTCCCATGGACCCCAGATTAGACATGAGACAGACGACCTGCGATTTCATCGTGTGTTCTGCGCCTGACGTCTTTACTTAACTTACCATGTTCGTTATTGCGTTAAGCATCAACATTGATACTTGCTGCTCTAAGCAGTACTCCAAGAAAAGCTATATTCGTTAAGCTATTGCCAAGGAGAATATGCAAATTAAAAACAGCGCCACTATGGCGCACTGCACACAACCGGTCGGTTGTTATGCTATGTCAAATGTTTTGACAGCAGGGATTATTTTCAACTGACGAACGCCATTGTCGTCTTAATTACGGAGCTAACACTAAACAGAGAGATAGAAATAACATGAAGGCATAAACATATTGTTACTGTGTTTAAAAGCGTGTGTCTTTGTGTGTGTGTGTGTTTGTAACTTAAGTTATCTACCGGTTCTGACGGCTTTCACCGCTACTCGACGCCTAAGTTAATCGAATTAACTAATTAACTAACGGACCGTTTTCTGGCTGGCGACACAAAGGCACTCCGCACTTCATTTCCTCCCTCTTCGACCCTGGTGGCTCGAGTGACCGCTCATGGTGGTAACGGGCCCATCGATAAATGAACGACAAATGAGTGCGTTCAAAAGATTCATCATCGTTTACCGCGCCGCCATCATTGGTTCTGGCTGACCGTCAGCATCGGCAACACATTTCTTGACATTTGTATCTGACAAACAAACATGTCATCAAAGGTAAACTCCAAGCCGTCATCCACCCGTGACCAGACGTGAACGACGACGACGACGACGACGACAACATAGCCACGGCCGCGGCGTCGCTAACAATGGCTAGACGAAATCCGAGGCGAGTTTGATTGCAACTCTTGCAACGCACTGATTATTTGCGTGGTCGGTAGTCACTATGGTATCGATGCTATGCAAAGGTGGCGGTCGCTACTCGAAGGATGGTTCTTTGTTTCCCGTTAAGGTGTTTGAAGGTGGCGTTCAACGCTGCTGTTTCTGTTACGCATTTTGTCTATCGCATATGTGATCGAGTCGAGACTAGACTCGTATCGTTTGCCTTTGAGTGGCTTTCGTCTCGACTTTCTTGCATTTTTCTTGCTCGACGCTCTCATGGTAGCCGTTGCCGTAATTGTAGTCGTCGTCGTCGTCGTCGACTTCATTAGTAGGCATCGCGCCTCACTGCTGCGTGATGCCGCGTCCTCGTACTTATAGATATTGTACCACTATTTAAGTGTTCGTGGTTTTGCCTAGCCCTGGGCACTTTTCCTATTATCATCTCCCATCGGTCAATTGCATACAGTCAGTCATTCGTCATTTATCTGTGATTTTCCATTTGGTCATGTTCGTATTACAGCGTGACACGGCGGCGATGACGGACACGCCCATTTATCGAGACAAATCATTACAAAAGAAAAAAAAACAACAAGCAGGCTCTACGGTCGCCCAGTTGGGGACTCGACCCTGCACCGTACCATGTTCTTCTTTGATGTATCTATCTGTCTACTTATGCCTTTGTTTATCTATTCACTATTTAATATATATATATATATATATATATATATATATATCTTTGCTTGGATCGTGCTTGCCGATCGGCGAGTTTGGATACTTCATTCGATATGCTCTACAGTCAACCAGTTAGGACTAATTATGACGACGCAGTAGGAGCAGTAACGCATGTGCACCGTTCGATTTTTACTTGGAGCACGATATTTGATATTCTAAGTAAAAATCATATATATATATATATATATATATATATATATAAATATATATAAACCGAAGTGTGCTTTTGCCGCATTATGAGTTGCTCCACAGCGGGTGTTTATGCCTCGCTAACTAAAAATTATATACGTAACTAATTTGTTAATTGCTAAGTTAAAAACCGGACATGTATAAATATATATATATATATAGATAATAAAAGTATGCTCAGTGAAGAGCGGCTAAAAAAGTTATAGTTCATGACCGTACGCCAATCAGTTTCACACTTCTAAGTGCACGCATTGCATCGCATTCTGTATAATGTGTGTTTGTGTGTGTATTTCACGTGACTGACAACCGTGCGACGTATAAAGCGTTACACTGTATAACACACAAAAATAATAATAATAATAATAATAAAAATTAAGTGAGATTTAAAAAAATCTGGACATGTGGAGGAAACCAGACAGACAGCAAGACTGCAGACTTGATTCTGCCTCTTTTTTTCTTGAGACCACTCTTCATTGTAACACAGTATATAATTCTGTATAATACATTTGCCATTTTGGCTACAAGCTAGCTATACGGTCTGTGACGGGGGGGGGGGGGGGGGGTAGGGTCACGAGGGCGTCCGATAAGCGAGAGCACAGCAGAACAGATCAACGGACGCGGACGGTATAAAGAGAGTCGGCATAATGCAGCGATCAAGATCTAGAATGTGTCTCTTTGTGTGAGTGCAGGTGGTTGTGAGAGAGAGAGAGAGAGAAGCGCATCTAGCGCACTCGAGATGGCGAAAAGGAGCAGCTAAATTACGACTGGTTTCATGACGAACGATGACAGGACCTATCCAGGAGTGCACCGTCGTCCTGGCCCCGCAATCGAGAACGAGGGACATAACGTGTCATCTGCCCTCGGCATGGTGGTAGCTGGGTCTGCTGGAGCATTGAGCTGCTTGAGAGCCAACGAGGCCGGGCCTTAACGACCCTAGCTGCAGCAGCAGCAGCATTTACGCTACGGTTCCGGGGACGTGCTGGGTCGGCGGCATTCATCATAAATGAATCATGATCAAAAATGATCATGAATCATCGCATCATATTGCTAAAGGGATCACCACCCCAACCACTACTCCCAGTTTCATCATTAGTTATTAGTGCAAGCGCCACCATCACTATCATCAATAACGATAACAACAACAATAACAGTAACAGCAATATCAATAATAATAATAATAATATTAACAAGCTGCTTTTCAATGCTGCTCCCGGTCGACTCAAAAAACTACTAAAAGCGACCCTCAGCAGCAGAAGCAGCGCGCGACAATGAGTTTCACGATATCGGAGAGGAATTTCACAAGCATCCTGTCGGGAGTGACCTTCCCATGTTATTCCTTCTTTTCTCTCTCTTTTTCTGTCTCTAGATGTCCCTATCTCTTCTAGACTCTCCATTGATCTCATTCACATTGGTCGGCATTTTCTACCGTTTCGCCGCTCGCGTCTTATTGCCACTCTTCATGCTTACTCGGACATGTCCCCCCCCCCTCCTAAATGACCTATTGTATTGTATTCCAGTTTACTGTGTTGCTGTGCATTCATGCTCATCAGCAAACAGTCGCTACAGCAGCAGCAGAAAAAGAAGCAGAGTCGGTGATGCTGACGTTCAGTGACAAATGACTCCACCGGCTATCGGCTTCGCAGTCAAACCTTCGTCTGAGATGGGCCAAGCCAGTAAAGCCCTGGTTGTTCCTGTTGATGTGTTCGTTGTTGTTGTTGTTGTTGTTGTTGTTGTTGTTGTTGTCGCTGTTGTTGTTGTTGATGGCCGTAAACATGCATTTTGATTGCCCGACACCAACGTTGAGGCAAAGCAGGCCAGTTTCACTGGCACTGTCGTCATTTTTGCTGTTGTTGTTATTGTTGTTGTTGTTGTGCCGATGTCACAAGCGCGAGATTTCCTGCACGAGGAGAGCCGTCGGCTTCTGGCTGTCCTGGGGCGACAGGATACTGCTATCTGTGCAGAGGCTGTCGCTCGAGTTCTGCGTCGACGGTGGAAGCCATGACGCTGGGCTATGCCGAACCTGCCGGTTTGGTCATTAGACAAACAGGACACATAAATGAGGAGAGACTTGATATAAGCCACGATTTTGAACTACGTGTCAGATCAGCCGTTGTTATCGGTAACCAGCTATTGTTCGTTAGCTGCATATCCATCTCACGGCCCAGATTCAATACAGGGGATCGGATCCCGATCGAGCCACCAAATATGGTCGAGAATTTCGCCTCATTTGCAGCAAGGAATGAAGGAACAACGTGCACCCAGCTAAATTATTTTTCACATACATACTAATAATGCGCTGTTACTGAGGTACGTGTGTCTATTATTTACGGGCATACGCATGTGTGGATGATGAGTGAGCAACATCGCTTTATTAATGAGTTGTTGCTTGAGATATATATGTGTACATTTATCTACAAGACATGACACACTAGTTGCTTTACAGAGGGCGTTTACGCCTTGCTAACTAAAATCGTATACGTAGCTAATTTATTAATTGCTAATATTATATATATATATACAAAAGGAAAACAAATATTATAAATTTTGTATCCAGTGTATAAATAATAATGTGAACTGACTGACATCCTTCGATTAACTTGCGGCAGTGCAAAGCTGTAATATATTACTTGTAATGCACACATAGCGTATAATGTTAAAACAGTTAATAGACTTTAAGGTATGGTCCATTATTGGAAACATTTATTTTAACTCCTTAAAGTAAGTCTTACCTCCTGTTGTAGGCGCATGTACTCAGGAGGGTTGTGCTTAAGGTTTCGCTTTGTAACGAAGTTTGAAAGCCAGCGACCCACGAAAACATTCTGAAAGAAGCAGCAAAACAACAGTTGCTTATGACAAGCATGTGTCTCAGATGCCAAAGGGTGTACGCTATTATATATATATATATATATATATATATATATAAAGAGAGAGAGAGTGTATATGATACTATTATATATGCATAGAATATATGTACATAACGGTCTGGCAAAGTTTTTGAAATGTTTATATCACAATTATTATTTGTCCTCCTCACTTCCTGGTGAGCGTAGTGCTTCTAGTAAACATTCTGCATAAAATAAAGATATACTTCGCAGCGCAGTTCAATTTTCCAAGGTATAGATAGAGAACGAAAGACGCCTTATGTGACGCTAGCATCCGTCCTACGTTGAGAGGTAGTGCAGGAATCGCTGAGGCTTCTCACAATTCAATGCGTGATACTTAGCGCGAGCTTGCGAGCAGAATCGGCATCGGCAATGTTTACATGGCTGGGGCACACAAGGTGGTGGTGTACGATTTATCTTGTGCAGACGTGACGGTTAAAATGCAGGTTTCTCTTAAAAATATAGATGCGGACGTGTCCGATCTCGGTCGAGGGTTCGGCAACCTTTTCCTGCCGATTCTGCAAAAAATGCTGGAATGGTCCGGTAATTGGTGACCTCTGTCCGACTCCGATTGTTTCAAATACCGGTTTGCAGCAGACGAGCAAGTATATGAAGCGACTTTTTGCCGTGTCAGGAAGACAAGGAACCCGCACTATTTTTGTGGCAAAACATCTCTTCAGCTAAACAGAGCTAGCCGCTGAGAGATCTGTCTACATCATTTTTTATTTTATTTGGAAAGTTTCGGAAATGCTAATGCACAAGCGCCACGGGCAGCTAGCGTGACTAGTGTAGGACTCACAAACCCACTAAAACCGTGTTCCTCCTCACCCCCCAGACTCAGCATTGCTTTGGTATTACTTTGAAATATATATAGAAAACTGTTCACACTCTGCCGAGACATGTACACTGCATAGAGGAGATTGCAGGACGACAGCTGTCCCCAGTATGTCTCGACAATATGTCTCGGTCGTGCCCATATAATGAACCCTAAGACCCAAATATGGGAAAGTTTACAAACTCCAACCTTTGATCTCTACGAAAATTTAGTCCGTGGCTTCCAGGCAAGCCACGGAAGGACCGAGGTACACAGGATACGATCCACGTACATGGGGGTTCCTCTGTGCGCAGTTAAGCAGTCCTCATCGATTGTGCCACGGCCTTCAATAAAGCCCCCCGCCATTCGACTCTCATTCGACTGATCGCTAACCTAGCTCCCCGTGTGCTGGCTGAATTCAGCAATGTTGTTGTCGTTATGTACTCGTATGCGGACATCAAATCTAGTTGACATTCTGCAGTCAATCGCTTTTTACTGTACCACCAAGCGGTGGTACAATGACAAGCGTTCCTGCCTTTCTCTCCTGAAGCAATTTCACTACAGGAGAAGAACATGGCGATTAATACCGTACGAGGCACCATTAGCGTTTACTTTTGTGGGTGGAAGCCTCCAACGCTTGACCACTGCGAACTCTAGAACTTAAGAAAAGGGTCTTAAAAATGTACCCCAGTCTCATCACTTGTGACAGGTATCGAGAACATAGGAAATCGGGCCCCTCACGAATTTGATTATTAATTCGCAAGCTACAAAAACCCGTCATTTGTTTTCGTCCTGTGACAAATCACAAGCTACCCATCAAACAAACAGATTTTCTAGTTAGTGAGTTCGAGTCTTTTTTTACGGAAATTTAATGAAGAAACCTGGCATATAAGCCGAATATCTCATTTGGTGATGCGGGTGTTATGCGTAAGATTTCATCAATCATAGCCTTCACACGAGTCACATTTCCGTCGTCCGTTGCCGTTTTTGGACTCCTTCACGGGATTCGTCACACATACTGAAAAGCTTAGCCCCAAATTATCTGTGCCATTCAAACACGGTTTATATAATAAATAATACCCCTTCCCAGATATGGGGCTCATTTCCAACGGTCGACCGAAGTTCTTCGAAACACTGCAGACCATCCTCCTTCCCGACGGGCTTGGAATCTTTGTACGGCATAATGCATCGACGGCCGCACATATTGAGATATCTAGGGTATCCTCAACAGTTCTGCTGATCGCTCAACGAAAATGCCCAAGCGGGTTAATCTTAGACTATCTGGTAACACGTAATCGCTGTGGCCGATGCATCCGCGACTCAAACCTGGTTGCTGGATTGCTACATGCAGGCCGGTGACTAGCGTTCAACCTCTTCAAATTTCATATCTAAGACACGTTTCGGTAATGGGCCGTTACGTACTATGTGCTAAAGCGCATATCGCCACCGAAACATAGTTCAGCTTCGGCACAATTCGTGTCCTACCTACGTATGCACCCCGACAGCCCTCAATACCTCAATGGTGTACGCAAGAATAAAGTGCGCTGCCCCAAGTGCAACACATATCCACCGGAAGTCGAGCGGGACGTCCTCGATGTCTAGTTCGAAGAACACCCTGATGGGCTCGGCGGGCCAGATCACCAGGTATACGGAAAACGCCGCCAATACTACCAGTGTTGCCGTTAGGTAGTCTGTAAGACGTAAAGTAGTCAATCTATTAGTGGGGTGTACCATCACATCTGCACAGCAGACAATACATACAAAAAAAAACGATGAAAATTACGAATGCATTTTTACACAGTTCACTTAAAACTGCGACTCTTGGATCTATACAAATGCTTATATATAAGGCAGATAAACGATTATATAACGTCGACTAAAATTATTTGACAATACACTATGCAATTGTATGGGTTACATAAAATTTGTTTTATTTAAGAAAATACTATCAGTGTGTTAATTAATGCAGCTCCATAAAGCCGCAGTGGGCCAGGTTTTACCGATATACCAACGTTATATAGAAAGTTCAGTAAAAACCGGCAAAGCAGGATCGGCTAGATGTTTACTAACAAACCCACATATGAAACCTATACAAATGTCGTCTATGTTCGTTATTCTTTTATGTGCCAAGCGTATGCATTTATCGTAGTCTTGGTCGCTCGCAGTAGATATACATATATATATATATATATATATATATATATAACTACTTACAGTTTGTGAAGATAGGCCTACGGTGGGGATATCCAGTGGAGAAGATGGCTGCTAAAGTGATATACTGGAACACGCTGACAGCAAAGACGGCGTAATTGTCCTGACAAATCAGGGCGTTCTCGTCGTCTCGTCCTGCGTAGTTTGGTTTGTACCTGTTCGAAGTGAGAGAACCAATACCAGTCTGGTAACTAACATAGTGGTTTTGTAAACACACATACGGTGTACTGCATGTGCACTGTATCAATTTCTCACTTATTTTGACTTTCCCGTCGCTTTTCTCGCCAGCCTGTTGATATTCATCTGGCCTGTCGGAGATTCGCGAAAGGCGCGCTCAAGTGTCACCGTCTGCTTGTGGAGTATGTGGGACAGATTCAAACCTAGTGCGCGACGGGTTTCGGACTCGGTGAGTTCGAATTACGCATGCACGTCATAATGCATTTATACATGTCCGCAAGTTGCCTCACGTCATCGTGATAAGAAGCTGATTCCTAGCCATAATATCATTGGATTATCTACTGTTTTCCTTTTTTTTTTTTTTATATTAAGGTTATGTCGTGTAGGCGCTAACCAGGAATAGTTGTGAAGCAGAAGAGCAGCGGCAACCTGAAATACACCACCCAACACGATTTGGCAGGTTATGGAGGTGACCGGCACGAGGCCGACCGCCGACGTAGGCGGAGGTGTTCTCGATAGAACAGCCCGTGGAAGAGTGTTGCCAAACAGGGTAGCGATTGGCATGATTAGGCACAGATCAATGAAGAGGAACTCCTACAGGGGTCAAACAAAACGCCAATGACGATCATCACAAGGCCAACAACAGAGACAACAACAACATTTGTTAGTAGATAAGCTAACATAGTTTACAAGGAAAACGAATAGTCTAGAGCAAACCGCAAGACCTGCTGCCCGGCCTTCGTGGCCCGCTTGACACTGTCGCCAGCTCCTTCACGTCATGTTAGAACCGTAATGAGGCGGCGCTTGATTGTCACACTGGCTAATGGCTATAAAAAGGCGTTTCGTATTTCATATATAATGTGCGTATTTCAATAAGTATATGCACACGATTATGCACGTAGAGCCTCTCAAGTAACAAATTAATATGCTAGGTGAAATAAATAAAGATATATGTACATTTAGAGGAATTATTTTTAAAAGTGCTCAGTTCTACCTTATCGGTGAGATTCGAGAAGAGCGTATATAGTGTGAGTACAGACGCGAACTGCGTGATTGAGTAGCACGCCATGTACTTAAGCACTGCGAACGAAGTCACCAATGCGGAGCGACCCTCCCTGCGTACGAGCATGACAGATAACGTGTTAGCACTATTTTCGGAGTTATGTATATCCATATATTTAATGTCCTACTACATATACTATGTAATAGCATGGATTTGTTCAGTAAAGCTTCTCTTGTTGTCTGGTGGTGGCCCACGTCTCAAACACGCCATTGGCTTGCTGTTTAGGCGCACCGTCTCGTCGACAAAACTACCTTATTCTACCTAGACAAATTATTCTACCTTCTTTCTTCCTGCCTCTACGTAAATATAAATACGTAAGCATTGTTCTCTGATCTTCTATGATACCGATAAATTGAGTCGACTTCCATCATCAGATAATATATAAATATAATATATATATATATATATATATATATATATAAGTGCCATTAAAGTTCTAATAGTAACAACGCCTCAAGAATAGGCTAAATATATCATATAATTTGTGGCCCTTCGGAGAAACGCCACTACTAGGCAGGCTATTTACTATCGGCTTTTTATTTCCTTTCGTTTCTTTTGCTAAAGGTACACTGCTCTCTGCACAGGCACAACCATGCAAACAACAGAAGTCAAATACGACCGAGTGCAACAGCCACACTTACATGATCAGTTTTGGCACGCAAGAAATGTCAGCTATCTTGGAGGTGAAAGGTGATGCTACCGAAGCCTCGGTTTCCGAAAGCGAAATGCCGGCGTGAGCGGCCTTCAATGCACCGCAGTCATTGGCGCCGTCACCACACATTCCTACGTAGTAGCCGAGCTCCTGAAACAAACGGCACGCATTCGTGTGTGAACACAATATCGCCAAAGCGTGTGAACCCTCGACGCGCGAAGGTAGACATGTCGTTTCACAGTCGCGCCCAAACTCATCGCGCGCGTAGAACAGACATCTAGCCGTATGCTATGTCCGGAGAGATCTATGAACATGCTCCTCCGGCAAGCTTTCCCTTACAGGGCCCACCACAAAAACGTGCCTAAACGTTGCAAAGAAGGGCAATCAATTCATCAATTTATGCATTGGTTCGTAAGGTCTTATTCGCAATGAACCGTTAAAAACTCTCTTGGTGAAAACTGTTATCTGAGAACTACGCCGCATAAGCGTTATACATATGTAATGTATGATGAAATTTTTTTACAAGGGGCTAGGAACATACAAAATGCACACTTCTTAGTCTGGGTAGTATGGGACTCTCAAACCCACTAAAACTCAAACAGACTGGTCCCTTAAAGTAAAGTTTTCGGGCTGATCCTCAGCCAACATTTTGCGTCCACGGGACTGCTTTTCGCATTGCTTCATAGACGGACCCCCATAAACACAAATGTGCAACGGTGGGGCTCGAACCCGCGCAGCTATCTGTGTCTCCTCCGGTTGTAAGGCGCAGACGAATGCACCACGCCACCGGGCTCGACTATGTGATCCCCTAACCTACATGACCGGGATATTTGTGGTATTACTTGATTGAATGTATGATGACATATGAACACCATCGCGTTTTCCGTCTTTAACGCAGCTATTGATCATCTTTTGTTAGAGCATGTCATTCACTTATCACCACGTTCTCACAACGAGACAAAAAACAAATATATTAGCACACTTACGTTTCAGGAAGAGGAGGAGGGAAGGTCAAAACATAGGCAACCACACATTAAGCTTCATACTTCTATGGGTTTAGCGTCGAACGTCGAATACAATGTAATAATAATATTATAATTAATATTAGATAAGTCATAAAAAGAGCTACCTGGAGCAGTTCGATAAGCTGTTGTTTTTGTTCGGGCGCCATTCGCGCAAACACCGTCCCGCACACGATCACCCTTCGCAGGAGGTCGGGGTAGAAGCGACGCAGAGCCGAGAATGTCTTGCCGGCGGCGACGATATGGAAGTCGGTCGTTGACACCGGAATATGCACCGCGTTACCCTTCACAGCCACGACAGAATCCCAAAAACAACATGCGCATGTGTTATATATATATATATATATATATATATATATATATATATATGGATCATGTATAAACAACTTCAAACGCAGCAAAACCTACTATTTACATAAATAGATGCAAGAGTCAAAAACGATAAACAGCACGTCGTAAAATACACAATCGTTTTTAACCTTTGTGTTTCTGTTTGCCAAATGTTAGACAATTTCGTCTATATTCTCAAGACGAAATATAAATATAAATATATATTAAGAACACCCATGTAGTTTTTAACAGTCTTGCTTAGTCTGCTTTCTACTATTATGTACAGCCTATATATAATATATCTATTATGTACAGCCTATATATAGCAGTATATAATACTACAAAACAGACTGAGCAAAACTGTTAAAAACTACGTGGGTGTTTTTAATAGTCATTACCCTTGGCAACATCAAACCATCATGGAATACTCGTATATTGGTAGGTCGGTTATTTGCGTCCCTCTGGCGGAATGAACCCGAATACAGCTAGCGATCACTTCTAATAGCCCGGCTAGTGAATGACACTCACGACGGTGATGGGTTCGATGCTCTGCGGCACGTCGGCATAGTACCAGCTAAGCGTGGCGTCGGAATCGTCGGCGGTGACGGACGCCTGAAGAATGATCACGTCCTGGCCGTTGTCGATCATTCGACATTCTCGAGCGACCGAAAGAGCGGTTAGGACGTTGTCGCCAGTCACCATGATCGGTCGGATGTTCGCCTTTTTGAGCACGTCAATGACCTTGGCAAACGAGACGGTAAACACACGGTAAATAAACAGAGCGATGTAACTACCGTTGGCCTTCGGCAAACCTGATTCAATTAAATAGCGATCGGATGTGCAGCTTCTTGCTAGCGTGCATTTATACAAATACGTAGACGAACACGACTTTAGGCAACCGTCACTGTCCGGATGAGTATGAATCTAGTTTTTTTCTAGATTTTCCGTAAGGCTGTTGCCCTTGTACGGTTTTTCATATCATGGCTAATTTTTATTCCACTCCGGCATTTACCTTGTCTAAATTGGAAACCATGCAAACCAATTTAAGAGTGGCCGGTCTGGGCCTCGAACCCAGTCTTCCCGAATGCAAGCCAAAGGCTTTGCCACTAAACCATCTTAATCGGTATCCCGGAATCCCCGCTGTATTTTGTATATCTTCTACGCGGAATGGTTAAAGCCGTGTTTTACGTAATAACATGTTTTGCTCGATTAGTAGATCGTCTGTGATGAAAAGTCAAGCTGGACCCTCTTCTTCCAACAACGGGGCGACTAAAGCCATGGTTTTACATGACCAGTTCCCTACTACACGCGTTCATTCAGCATACGTTGGTAGCTTACAATGTTTTAGCACACAAATGGCCTCACACAGCGGTCAGTTTTTTGCAGCAACCTCACTCTGGGTATTAGTCGCGTTACATATCGTGTCGCGCAACATATCGCAGACTATATTTCTAATTTAATTCACTCGTTTTTCGCCTATGGCTGGATGATCTAAATTTATGATGCTAAATGATATTGGGCACCTTACAAGATGAGCAGAGCCAGACGCGGTCAGATAGGACACTCAGAATAGTTCGCATCTCTGCCAGTAGGAACGGCAGAGTTAGTCTTTGTCTAGATTAGACTTACAGCAGAAAGCGGTGTAATTACGCAGTAGGTATTAGCGTACATTCATATCATAACGATTGGTTACCTCGGTTGTTTTTGGCTTCAGTCGGTTCTCCATTATGAGAAGGCCTACCAGCCTAAGCTGACACTCGATTTCTTCGCGAGGTAAACGTTGTGCCTGTAAAAAAATGAATACGTGGATACTTAATACGTTTCGACGGGACAGAAGCAAGGTAATTGCCAGCGACTCTGGCACTAGATTCGACTTTGGCGCGACACACCTCCATTCGAGGACAGCCTTTATAGAATTTGCAGATGTAGATTAAAGCTGTAATAAATACTCTAAATTAAACTGGGATAAAACACTATATATATATATATATATATATATATATATATATACATATACATATACATATATTATGTACCTTAGCGAAATTCGCGTTGAGCACTTTTGTGGCGAGCGCAATTACTCGATAGCCCTGCTCTGTGTAGAGCGACAGTGTCTTCTGGAAGTCAGCGGGTATCGACTCCGGGACGCACATACCAGCCACAATTTCCGGCGCTCCCTTTGTATAGACGGTTAGGCTTTTTTGGCCGAGCACTCGGGTTATCACAGACATGCGCTGTAACGAAGGCAGATACAGAATAGACACATATACCGTGTATACAAATTGCAACACATACGACTCATTTTCTATATAGATGCTTATAGCTGAATAGCTGAATTGTTATGCTGTAATACTATTGGCATGTGCGCATCTGTTTAAAAGCAGCCATAAAGCTAGGTTTGTTTTGTTCGGATGTCAGAGTTTGACATTTAGAGCACTTCACACGGAGTTGACTAGTCCTCAGCAACTGAACGTCTGTGGCGACGCTCAACCGAGTGGCGTGTTGTTCTATGCTGAAGACGCACAAGTACACACCTGAAGACTGGAAGAGAAGGGAAGCTCCCGAATGATTCCGACCTCGAACGGCGGAGCTCCTCCACCGGCTTGGCCAATTTCCATGATGAGGTCGGCTTCGGCGTCGGCCGACCCCCGGGCCAGCTCGGCGGGTCTCACGACCGTTGGCGTCAGCATGTCAAACTTGTTTGTATCGTCGACGTTCGGCTCCTCAAAGATGAAGCCTATAGCTTCGAACATCTTCAGATCGAGCGGGTCGCCGGTCAACTGGCCGTCGATCTTCGTTAGCGTGTGGCAGCACGCCATCGACAGCCGAAGTGGATGGTTGTACGGTAGTGTCGCTGGGTCCTGCATCACATCATAGCCGCCACGGGTACAGGTTGACGTCAGTTGAATCGTTTTCATACGAGATCAGTGGTTATCATACGTTCATACGGGATCAGTGGTTATCACACGTTCATACGAGATCAGTGGTTATCATACGTTCATACGAGATCTGTGTCTGCTAGGGCGGGACCGCTAGATCGAACATGAAAGGGCAAATTTGCTTAAAATGGACGCCCAACTCTGTTCTTCTTTTTTTTTTTGAGGGACTAACTGGGAAATGCGGTTTGTACACACGGACACCACGGCAGAAAAGCTCACTGCAAATGTGGGCCGGTAGTGTGGGGCTCCAACCCACTAAAAACCAGTCATGTCCCCATCCCCACACTCAACTGGACACTGCGCAAGCAATACTCCAAACAATTGAGGGTGGGTGAATAGTAGCGTCCTTATCTTAGCTGCCCCGGAGTGCCTCACGGAGCCTTGTCAAGTAAAAACGATTCTTCTCTTCTTTGGCGTGCATAATACGTTCGATTGTTCGAGCTATAAGATTCCAGTCATCACGTGAGTACATAAGAAGGTGCCCAACTCTGTGTCGAGGCTTCCTCGACCTCTTGCCCCAGTTGAAAGAGGAGGAAACCTAGACAAAGCAACTGAGCAACTTGGAAGGGAATGTGTTCTTTTAGTCGATTACTGTGCATACAATTATCAGCTATGCAAGCGCAAGGAGTGCATGGAAGCAAAGAAATCACTAGACAATAAAACAACACGAATTTAAGAAATACAGTTCTACTCAAACAATCGGCTTGCCTAGCGTTTGTAGTCCGTGGGTTGATTGACGGATAAACTGACTAGTTTGCCGTTAGGGTAAGCGGTGTCTTAATTTCTAATTCTTACGTGTTGTTAGGGTAAGCGTTGTCTTAATTTCTAATTCTAACGTGCTGTTAGGGTAAGCGCGTTCTTAATCTCTAATTCTAATTTGAAGTTAGGCAAATGAGTTTGCGACGCGTACCTTAACTGTCGCGTTGTCTTCGATGCGGATTACGCCCCAAAGATCAAGGCCGTCCTCGGTTAGCGTTCCTGTCTTGTCGAAACAGAAGCAGTTCACGCATCCGCTAATGTTGATCGATCGCGGCGAGATGCAGAAGATCAGCGCTTGAGCTAGGCGTCGCTGGGCGCACACGATGCTCGCTGAATGCGATATTGACGTTTTGCATCAATACCATCATCCACAGACACAGCGGGCGGCGTCAAATCGAGGCGCAAAAACAAAACAGTGCCGCGCTATTTGTTAGCATATCCATCAATATGACAACAAAATGCACTCATCTAGGTTTCTCAGCCACAGTGGTTTGGATTGAGAAGGAATCCAGCAATGTTGCTTAACTTTTATTTAGGGTAGGCAGTGGAAGAATGTTTAAAGACGTTCATAGGCCATAATGCTGACAGCATCCCTGAGACACAAAAATTGTCGTGCCACAAATATAGAGTAATATTGTGCGCATCATTACCCGCACGGACGACTATTATTTCTCGGCCATTCTGTTCTCTTTTCTCGACCACCCTAATATCGAAACGCTTAGATTACATTTTTTTGTCTCGAAAATGCCTCGTACACCAGCCGAACTCAATCCTGGCCGAAATACCTCTATTGGCCACTATGAGGACCTTTCACATTGTCTCCAGACGCTATATATGTATATATATATATATATATATATATATATATATGGCCACTTTGTGATATATATGTATATATAAATATATATATATATATATATATATATATATATATATATGGCCACTTTGTGATATATATGTATATATAAATATATATATATCTGGCCACTATGTGATATATATATATATATACCCAACACAGATATACTGTGTTGCGTTTCTCGTTTTGCCCTACACGTAGAATCCAATCACCTATCCTAATGTAATTAGAAGACGATGTTGCTGTCTTTGTAAAGACTAGATTCCCAATGTATAATACGATACATTGCGAGTAGTTCGAGGACGGCCGCAGGTATGTAGCCGAAGCGTACTAAAAAAACAGGTTACTGCCCTCTTAAAGAGGGCAAGCAGGATGAGGCAAGGAGTCTGTTTGTACGTCTCATTGTACGTCTCAGCATTGCAAGCAATCTCATTCGTGGGGGAAAGGATATGGTTTATTGCCATACGAACATCCTCGAGCCAGCCCACGAACCTGGACTACGCCATTAGGTTATTGCTTTGTCTGCTGACTTTTGTCCCCGATGCTATCTTAAAAAGTCATCTGACCACTTACCAATCGTCATCGTCGCCGGTAGTGCCGGTGGAATTGTGATTGTCAGAACGTCCATCGAGCGGATAAAAATGTGAAGTGGCGCGACTCCGCGATGAACCTGCAATTCCGCAACAGAAGCGTAGGCACGTGATATTGCAATATATATATATATATATATATATATATATATATATATATACGTGTATTGCAATATCTATATATATATATATATAATCGAGATAACTGCAGAATGGAAAAAGCTCTCTGACAACTATCGAAATAGAACACGGCTGGTCGCATAATCGCCTTACATAGCCCACGTCAGGAGCCTCTGAGTTTACAGTGGGGACTCTAGATGTGAACAGCGGGTCAGAACGTGTCGGTTAGGTTGTAGTGGTCCCTGCCAGTTCTACGTAACCATTTTCTGGCGATTCAACGAAACTTTTGACTTACTGCTTGAACTTTTTTATGAAGTCTTCTCTAATCTAAAAAAAACAGGGATTTCTCTGAGAAATCTAGTAACTAGATCATCTACAAAAGTAGGCACTCTCACCATATTTCTGGGACAGTCCCTCATCTGATAATTTGTTTAAGATTGCAAGGAGAGTTTGCCAAATATGAGAAGGGTCTTTGAGGTGTTCATTTTGGACAAGGTTGGAACCAAAAGCATTTTTCCATTTCGCGTGAACAATAGTCTCGAGAACCTCGCTGCAACTGATGGGTAACTCTAGAGAAGCTTCTAAAGTCTTTTTAGATTTCTAATCGTCTAATGCATTATCACCTCAGAGTTGCAAATGTAGCCGAATAGGAAGGGCCTCTGGCGCAACGCTAAACAACATAGTCCCCAGTAAATGGAGCAATCACTTCGGTAAGCCTATAGGTTGCCGCTGCATATTGTATATATAAATGAGGTTATATATATATATATATATATATATATATATATATATATATATATATATATATATATATTAATACATATATATACACTTTTTTTTAATTTTAATAAATAGTTTTTTAAGCAAAACTTAAATCATGTCTGTGCAACGTCTCTCAGAAGCACGTTAACTAATATAGACTAATAACTGCTATTGAGAATCTGAGCTAAGCGAGTTAATTTTATACAATACTGCCGGTATTTGAAACTTACGTGTAGCCAAATGCGTGCATTAAAACTCAACACCATTATAAAGCACTAAAAGGATAATTTCGGATTTTTTTTTAGATTTATATATATATATATATATATATATATATATAAGTCCCTCCTCGAAGGGAGAATTTCGAATTTTATATATATTTATAAAGAGAAAAGCGACGCAGGCCCGAACCTTGAGTACAATAGTGTAGATGAGGCCGATGCTGGCGAACACGGCAAGAACACAGAGAAATTTGTTGATGTCCTGTCCAAGTTGAAAATCGACAGGTTTTGGGAAAAGCATCGACCGAACCAGTTCACCTTTGGCGGTCAGAAATCCTGTACGAAGAACCACCGCCTCGACTTCTTCGTTGCCGATATATCTGTTCATTCATAGAAGTACATTTTTATTACCAAATGCGCCACAGGCAACGGCATGCAACATTTGTTTCTAAATAAAGCGAGATCAACAATAGCGCCACTATTACCATCAAATACCACCGCCACAGCAAAACAAATTAAGAAAACACCATGGCAACAACATTAACTGAAAAACGAGGTAACAGCACCAATAGCAATGTGAACACTTAATCCGTTCAGTTAACGTAATGAGTTTAGTTGCCATCGTAATTGGTGTATTGTGTACGGCCGATTAAGACATTAGCGATGCACAGTACGTACCGAGTCTGGATTACTTTAGTGCCACTAAACAGCGTATACTTCGAGTGCTCCTTGGAGTGGTAGAACGAGTCGTGGGGTCCCGAGTGAACAAGAGCGGTTTTTACCACCGGTACGCTTTCACCCGTCAACATTGATTCGTTCACAATGCAGCTGTAAATAGACGTTTAATTATCCACATATGTTAAAAGAACACTCTTCCGGCCAGCTAGCGTTGTTCAAAGTCGTTGCAAAACTTCGAGGAAATTTAAAGTCACATCTACTATCCCGACAATTATGGGTACACTAATCTTAGCTTAAATTGACTCTAACATTGAGAATAAAAAAGTAATTTCATTCAGGTTGCAACTTATGCCAATACAATGGTAACTGTAGAATATTTAACAACTACCGACTCCTTGAAATATTTAATATATGTGAAATAGCAAACAGTTGCAAATGTGCATATATTCGAAAAATGATATTGTCAAAAAAGGTCCCTTCCACTCTAAGTTTAGCATTGTCCCCGCGGTGTAAAACTCTCAATCAATGTAGGCTATTTTTTCCTCACAATGAGATGGCAATATGCTGTATATATGTATAGAAAATATTGCGATGATTTATTAATCATTTACAATACATTTGCACACTCGGCAGTGCTCGCCTTCTATATATATATATATAACAATTTCCACAAGAGATAAATGTAATTCACAAATATGGTGTCATTGTAATAATTGATCTATATAACACCTTTTTGTATAACATGTACTCATAAAGATAGCATGTAACAATGCCCCTTTAGTGAGATAATGCTATATTTTTAATTGATTATTGTTTATATGCAAACTGTAAAATCAAGAAGACTTGTATTAACCTATTTTTCAAAGTTTTTGCGTCTAAACATTTTCTAAAAATAACAAAACTAAAAACAAGAAAAAAAATAACAAAAATAACAAAATAAATAGCTAAATGAGCAGGGTCAATAGTAAACGTGGGTGTGGTAGAATATCCAATAGGATGTTGCATCTACTTCAAGACGGTCAACTTGCTAGACATTTAGTGACTCGTTTCGCAAGGCTATGCAGTACTACCCTACTAAAGTCGCGTCCCGGTCGCGCGACCACAGACGCAACGACGACAACATACCTGCCGGTAACGAGCACTGCATCAACGTGCATTGTGCATCCGTGCCGCGGTATCATGATCACGTCGCCCGGAACCAACTGCTCGGATGGCACCTGCTCGATGACCTGACCCTTTGCCTTCATACGCTTGACCGATACCACGTCCTGGAACAGTCCAAAACGGTTAACACAAACAGTTGATAACCTAACAAACATAGTAGGATAATCACCCGCAAATTACATGCAAAGCACTTTAAAAACGTTTTTCCGGACTGACCCACAGCCCATCTCTTGCGGGAGTGCCCGCCAGCCCGAATAGACAGGCCAGCGGATCCCCCACCCGCCCCCCTATCGAGGTTTGGCATGGAGGTACCACACTACTCCTACCCGCTAATTAGACGCGATCACCTTGCGATTCCGCGTTACACCCCGGAATATACTCACACCCCCGAAAGGTTGCTCGACCACTCCAGAGCAGGAGTTCCCCACCGCTGCGAAGAGCAGCAGCGGAGCCAGATGGTCCTCTCGACGGGAGGTCTGCCTTCGTGTGGCTAACTCGTCCTCATTATGCCTATTAAGCCAAGGCAGCAGGCGTCCCAGACGGTACGACCGGATTGCTAAAGCCCGGGGCGTTGTGCAGCACACTTCCCCCGTACACTCATAGTAGCCTTAACGGCCCTCGAATGGGCCACGACAAAATGAAAATATGAATTCGTTGCCACTCAATCGATATCGTTTGCCTTGCCCCCCATGCCAACAAAAGTGACCTCGGGAAAGTTACTTTTGGGAGCTTGTACCATCTAACCAACTTTCAAGTGGGCGCGTGAAGTCGCGCACCAGCGGACCGACGCCGGAAAGAGAGTCATAGTTACTCCCACGTACACGGTTTGCCTCCGCAGTGCTTCGCAAGACGGACCCCATACAAACAAATGTGCAACGGTGGGGCTGGAACCCCTGGACCTATGTGTTTCAGCCGGTCGCGAGGCGCACGCAAAATCACCACGCCACCGGGCTCGACTAGATGAGAACATGTAACATGTTTTGTTAGTAGACTTCCTAGTAGCATAGCGTTGTCACGTGAGCTGAAGTAACACTGATCGTCGGGTTGTTCGTATTATCGAACAGATGTTAAACGTAGCCAACTTACAAAGAAGCTACCAATAATATGCAGCAATACATAAAATTATTATCCCGTTCATAGCAACTTTGTTATAAATCTCATTCGTTTATTAATCACCTTTGTTAGGTATATATAGTCAATTATGATTAATTAGTTATAATTGAAAGCAGTTTAGTTTATTAATTAGTTATAATTGCTTATTTATTATTATTATTATTATTATTATTATTATTCTTATTATTATTATTATTATTATTATTATTATTATTATTATTATTATTATTATTATTATTATTATTATTATTATTTTTATTATTATTATTATTATTATTATTATTATTATTATTATTATTATTTATTAGTTATAATTGAAAGCTGTTGTCCCAACTGTAATTGATTGCTGTCTGCGTGTACCAACCTTTCCAATAGCCGTGTTTCTTAGCGCTCTTTGGTTTTTGTGGATCTGACGAACGCCGACACAGAGGGAGAACACCGAAATGAGGATAATGCACACCGCATAATAGTAGTATTCGTCCATAAACCTGACGACATCAAATGCAGATCGTATGACAATGCGAACAACACTAATCAGTCATGTATATATATATATAGAGGTACGGATGCCAGACTAGACACATAGCATACTAAGCATTACATGTGTATATAGACGCTATCGTGCCACGAGCAAATTAGTCTATTACTAGCGTCTAAAGTATGAATATAAGAACCTTAAAAAACATATATATATATATATATATATATATATATATATATATATATATATATATATATATATATATATATATATATATATATATATATGGTCATTGTATCTATAAAGAGGGGGAAGGGGAGAGAAAATTACCATTATAAATTACTCAAGCTATATATATATATATATATGGTCATTTTATCTATAAAGAGGGAGAAGGGGAGAGAAAATTACCATTATAAATTACTCAAGCTACTTTAACAACAAAATGAAATAAAACCATATATATGGACATGTTAGGAGAATTACTCAAGCTGAAACAAAGATCTTACCAGATAGTAATCGAGAAGACCTGGAAGACATAAAATGGTTCAAGGACTTCCCTGAACAGGATCGACGTGACGCCTTGAACGTCAACGTCAATGAGGTTATTTCCGTAAAGAACGCGGCGAACCGTTTCATCTTTGAGCGTGAGACCCTGTAAATGAGGCCGTGACGCAGGTAAGTCAGGTTCGAAGAGAGTCAATGGCTAGAGTTGCCTAACTATATACGTTTGTCATATACGAGCAAATGCCTTACGGACCACTCATACACCACAAAATGTGAGATATCAGATACTTTATATATATATATATATAATCTTAATAAACCTATGCTTTAACAATATATATATATATATATATATATATATATATATATATATATATATATATATATACTTACCTGGCGATTCTTCATAAAGTAGGAACACGGCGTATTGTGGTCGAGCCCGTAAAGTCGGACAAAGCTGAAATTTATTTAAGAAGTAGGTTACTATGAGTATAGACAATGTTCTGAAAGAGCAAACGCTAACTTGCTTTTTCGTTTTGACACACTGGGGCTAAGCTTGATATGATACTTAACCAAGAAAGTACAATTTATATAGATTTTATCACAAAACATGTTCTCCTGAAAGCATCAACGGCAACCTCCTAACAGACTCGTTAGAGACTGGTTTTACGACGCATATGCAATCATTGAGAGGGTGTTCACAACCGTCGACGTTTTCTGTTCATTCTTAAAGTCGACACTGATCTTTAGTTTATATTGAGTAGAACACATTTGAACAGAAAAAATCAGGTTTATTTAACATAAACAGGAGTTATTGCAGTGAAACGGGTTCGTCGACGTCGCCAGCTCTGATCCTTCAAATGTTGTCAAAGTCAGACCCACAACTCGTGACATCTCGAGTGATTTGAAGGTTTTTCATCGTCAGCAATTTGTTGCCGTTTGCAACAGGTCGTCGACACACACGATGCTGGAGTGCTCACCTCTGAGAGTTGCGGTCCCACACGAATTTGTATTTTTTGTTCTCGAAATAACGCAACCGATCCGTATATTGCAGACCACCCTGTAATTCAAAAGGCAATCAAAGCAGCATTTTTATTTTTAGTAACAGCAAGTGATACGTATACTGCGTCTAGTTATCGGGTGTGTTGAGACTGAGTCAAACTTGGGGATACTGTTTTGTCGCTAGGTTTAATTTCGCGATCATCTGTTTATCTTCTTAAGCTTTCCGGGTGGTTTACCACTGCAGAGTTCTGTGCTCGGACATTTACAGTTTTTAAGTCTTGTTACTCTAATTCTCTTGAATATTCAGAGGGAGCGCTTAGGCAAGCCTATAGTTTTTGCTAATGATACGATGTTGCTTTTTTGGCTGAATACGCCCAAGGTCTGTTTTGGAATTGCCTTAAAGTCCTCAATCAATTAAGTCTTGTCCTTAATTTCAGTGAGACAAATTTTATTGTATTACGAGTTTCTTATCTAAAGCTGCGTCTTCACAGAGAACTGTTAGCAGAAAAAAATTGGTTCCAGCAGGGACCACAAAATGTCTAGACCTCATGCTGCAAGAGTTCATGAGCTAGCGGGCGCATTTAGATTACTTCAAACCTAAACGATATGCTATCAGTTCAGCCCTCTATCGCATGCGGCTTATCAGCGTTCCCGTGGATTGTTTGATCTTGTCTACAAAACCCTATTTCTGCCAGTCCTCTTCTACAGCATCTTTTTATGGGAGAAAGAGTTGAGGTTGTCCTCCGCCGGACCCGAATAATGGAAAACGATGTTCTTAAAGCCGTATTAAGCAAACAAAGCAACGGCTACGCCATTCAGTAATTTCAATGATGTCCATAATCTCTTTCCGGCGGAATCGATCTGCCTGCTGAAGATTGTTACGTTTCGAAAAAAACACTAGGAGTATTATTCCCTGCGATGTTTCTTTCTGTCCCTCGCTGCTTTGATATTCTAGGAAAAAAAACGTGCATATATATATATATATATATATATATATATGTATATATATATATATATATATATATATATATATATAGATATATATATATATATATATATATATATATATATATATATATATATATGTATATATATATATATATATATATATATAACGATTTCTCTTGCGAATACTTACACCCGGCTCGAGCTGTACGAGCGCATCGATATCTCCTACTTCATCGCGTATATCCTCGAGATTTCCTTCAAACCCATTGAAGAGGTCACTTGACCTGAAATTACATATTGCAAAATAGAAACATCGAATGTAATATATACACACACACACAATAATTTAGAGAGACAAATATGAAGAGAGGAGGAATAAACGGTGTATATTGAAACATGGTGATTGGCTCATGGTGAGCGGCGCCGTGACCGCCTGCGCCTCCTTTTACCATTGTACATGGTACAACGTATCTACCTATAATCTCAGTATCATTCATGCAACGCAAGAGATAAATTCTTACCGCACACTACTGGGTGTAACCAGCCGGACCCGTTCGACGAAGATCTGGTGGTACTGGTCAATGAGCAGGACCCAAGTCGCTTCGACCAGAGCGCATGCTTCGTGCGTGCAGCGCAGGAACCAGTGAGGCTTCCAGTGAAACACGAGCCGCGCCAGACCCAGTGAACACGCTATGCCGATATATGTCATCAGAGTTTTTGTAACGCTTCGTTTATAGCCGAAGCAGTCCTGTTTGGCAGACAGACATAGAATGAAAAGTATTAAAATAATTGAGCTAAATACCCAAACAGATATGCTTATACCACCCGACCATGATAACACCTCACCACTGGCACCACTTTTTTTTTTTGAGGAGGCACCATGCATGGCACCACTGTCTAAGCATCTAATGCCTCTATAAGGATTCAAATTACGACAGTAGTAAGATACATAAATAGCCTATATAAAGTTTAAATAAACGTTGATCAATACATGATTATGAGGCCCAACGATAGTTTGTATATATATATATTACCGAAGAGCTGTATACATATATATATATATATATATATATATATATATGTATTACAGAAGAGCTGTATACGGTTATTCTCAAAAACGATTTTGCGTAAGTGTTGTATAAAGACTAGCGAGCTAAACTCCACCGAATGAGGTGATTTGTTACTTACCAGTTGACTGAATTCATCTTCGACAACCCTTTGCCTGTTGGGGTCTTTTCCCAAATAACCTGAAATACAGTAAATAAACTCAGTTTAGACTACGTGTCAAATTTAGAATGTTATTACAAAACAATATATATATATATATATATATATATATAGTAATTCAAACAGTTCTTTCACATATTCTTAACATAATTTTTTAAAAGTTGATGGAGCTGCATCACGATAACTTGTGGTACTTTCTTATCTTCATTCCTTTCTCTTTCTTATTTTTCTATCATCTCAAATTATGATAATACTAGTCAACGTGGGCACTGTATTGATAAACAGAGCCACGAGAGCTAGTGGCTTCGCTAGATAAAAAAAAATATTGCGTGCAAAGCATGCGAGCTCGCAGAGAGTTTAGAAAAACAATCTTTTACACAATTAGTGCGATTAAGCTTGTGCTGTTTCACGAGAACATTAGAGGCCCTACAAAATACATGTTTTGCAAATGAAAACCCTCAGGATTATTATTCTTAGCTGCCGACCGCCACATACTGTTCAATTGTATCCAGAAAATAACGTTGGTTTTGGACGTACATATATATATATATATATATATAAATATATACAGTTGCAAACGCTGCCAATATGGTGGTGCCAACAAAACATTTTATAGTCCTAACTAGTCAAACTAATCTAACTGTGAGTTTATAAAGGTTTTAGATTTGCACCGACGACTTCACTTTTTTAATTATTAGCAATAAGAGGGATCTTCTCTGTAAAAACACAGAGAAGTGCTAACTCTGCCTGCAAACTACTTACAATCTCAGGAATCGTACACTTTTCAAAAATCTAGTATATATGTACGCTACGGCAAATTCGGCAAATTAACTAGATTATATATTTTATGTCTGTTGACGGCAAAGCCAAGTTATTCATAAACGTTCAGCATGTTCTGCGAGCAATAATGAACCACGACAGAGCGATGACCGCTTATCGGCGTGTAGACGGATTTGTATCTAATTTGTTCCTCGTTATCTGCTTCTCAGATTATCCACGTTCCTAGGCGTTGCGTCCTTACCGACAAGCCAATTCTGTAACAATAGTTCAACCTACGATAACAGGTTAGCAAAATGCGTCACTGCGTACTGGCATTCAAGCTCCTCCTTCGTAAAAAGACACGGTCAGTCTAAGTGGTTAGTGGGATGTCACCTGGGGCCGTGTTTCGACCCGATTGTTTATTTCCGTAAAGCCCACTTGTCTTGGAAAAGTCACCCGAGGAACCAGAACTTTAGAAACTCTAGAATACGACAAGCTTTTCCTGTCGTCGCCTTCATTCGCGGCAGGAAATGGTACCGAAAAGGCGGTACCCTTTTGACGTTTTTTTGCCCCCGGAGGACTTAAACCCACGCCTTGCCGTAGTAGGCACACTACCTGACCCTGGCACGTTGCCATGTGACTCAGCGCCACGAGCCGTGGAACCATAGGCTTGTTAACGCTGGCCAAGGCGACCCGGCGTGTGGTTGAATGGTTGTTCGGCAGCGCGGGCGGCACTCGAACAAGTAGCTCTACAAGCGTATAAGTACGCACTAAGCGAACTTGCATGACCGTTATGCTATGGAGCCTGTTTGAATCCATTTTGGGCGTTTGAGTCTACACGCCTGGAAGCACAAGATCGCGCCAAAACGTTGGTCTTATCGCTGAACAAATGCTAAGTGTGAAGTGGCCCTGAAGTTCTTGTACCCTAACACTACCCTTTGTCATGCCTCCACACAGAGTCCCATCGGCCAGTCGGTCTGTGTCGCCGCTCTCAGGAGAACCGCAGGCAACGGTTAAACGCCTCGTTCACACGCTTACATATCATTGTTTTAACGCATTGGCCATTCGCAGTAACAAGTGTGTGAAAGAAGCGTCGCTGGTCCGCAGGGCGCTGGATTCCCGATAATATGCTAGAATTCGAAGATTTGCTATACAGCGCTAGATTAAGTGCGGAAGGCTTTGTGAGGCTGTGTAGATTAACAAATTATGGAAGTTTCTCATAGCTATCTATGTTCTTACTTCTCTAACTTAATCGATAGGGCTAATAATATTATTCTCTCTATATATATCTTCTTTCTATATATATTTTTTCCCTATACTTTTCTGCTAGGCCATTTTGTAGCTGTATACTAGCTCCTAGTGTTTTTGCACAATTCTTTGTTGATAAGTAATAATTCCGTGTTTGGCTTTCAGACGTTTTGCAGCTTCACGTTGGAGGTAGCAGTTGACGTTATAACAGCGGTTTTGGTGGGCACTTAAACATGTCTACGTTAACAATCGATTTCGTCATGAGTTGTGCCATAAGCCGTAAGGACTAAAGCGGGGTTAACTTCGATAGCCAGCTCAATGAGCCGACCTTAGCCCCAACTGACAAACCTTATGACAGATTACTTTTCCGGCTTTCCGGCGTCCTCGACCACACTGTACACAGCATGCGGTGAAATTCAAGTACATGTCATGTTGCCCATTCATTTCGACACGTTGTTTGTTTGTGTGGGTATCTTATCATTAGTATCTTATCTTTAAAATTCGCGTTAAAAAAGAAACAAAAATCTTAATAAACCGATTTCTATTTAGGTTAGATACTGTAATATCCATATTCGCAATTTGCAAAATGAAAAAGCACATCTGCAGGCGCAATCTTTTGACTCGGTGAATATAGCAACACTATTCGACGATGAACTGTGTATTTTAAATGTAAATGGCAAGCAATTTAAGAGTGCGTATTGCCCCCGTGTAGTACGTATTGTATTGTATATACGGACGAAAGTCCTACACAGAAAAAATGCATATATATATATGAATTAGTCCTCTGGACAACGAAGCTATCTATATATATCAAATTGTCTGCATAAAGACACATATAATGAAAGTATGTGCAGCCACGTAACTCAAAGCTTACTAACGACAAGACAAATCAACAATCTTTGTGGCATATGCGACACATAGGCACATTAAAGTTCGTGCGTACACAGAAATCTAACTAATTATTCTGAACACCCAAACATTCATATACATACATTCGGGCGATTAGATTGACTATCATGACTGTCGTTTCTCGCCACCATTTCGTAATTATCCGCCATTACCTTTTGAACTAACTGAGAGCAAGGGTTGCCTTTCGTCAGAGGTTGAAAGCTTTCCTTCCGACGACTGAGATCTGTCGTATGAGGGTTGATGTTGTTGTCGTTTTTGTTGCTGCTGCTGCTGCTGTTGATGATGACGATGTTGTCGCCACTGGCCAGCGCCAATGGAATCAGTTATTGAAGCCATGAGATGTTCGTGTTTAGTTGTCGTTTCGTCGTTGACAGCAGTTAGCGATTGCTGCTGCTGCAGCTGCTTCTGCTGTTGCTGTTGTTGTTGCTGCTGTTGTTGTTGCTGTTGCTGTTGTTGTTGCTGCTGTTGTTGTTGCTGTTGCTGTTGTTGTTGCTGCTCTTGGTGGTGTTCCCCAGCCTTTGAGGTGGCGCCGGTGGCGCCGTAGTTAGCATACATCACGGTGGCAGCAATAACATTTGACACAGCGAACAAAGCAACAGCGTGCTCACATGAGCGAGCGCAGAGGAAGCTTAGCGATCGTGCGCTATTCGAGAGAACGACTGCACAACACAGTCATGGTCGTCACACACTTCCCGAGACACACGAACGTAGCAAGAATTGAAACGAGCCACCAACACAACACAACTCAACTAACGGGTAGACCGCAAACACTATTTGTTAAGGTCCGTCACAGAGCCTGTCGTCTTTCTCCATCATCACCGCCTTTTCCATCACCGCTTTTTCCATCACCGCCTAGTTCATTCTTCTCTTCGCACAAACAAACTCTCAGCTCTTGCCTCGCGAGTCGGCGCCTAATGCCAACTCTTGATTGTTGTAACGGCAATCACGTCACGACAGTCACAACACACATTACATTTTCGTACGGCATGTGTTATGTGCTTGTCATTACGTGACACGTCCTAGTAGTAGTAGTAGTAGTAGTTAGACTAAAAGTAAGGACGAACTGATGACATAGCGTCAGTGTCAGACCAGCCAGCATTAAGGACAGCTAGTTTTGACTATAAACCCAACATTTTTGTACCTCCCCTCCCACGAACCATAAGGTAGTCTCTACCTTAAAGAAGACCTTTGAGCAACATGTTCTGCTTTCCGAGGATAGGTGCATATGACTTGACGCTGTTGAAAGGTTTTAACTGCGGATATAAGAAAAACCCTTTCTAGTAGAAGTGGCAGTAGTAGAAGTAGCCGCAATCGTCACAATAAATCACAATCTGATCACAATACTAGCCAGTAATCATCACCAGGTGAAACCTGACCATGCTGTTTGGCTAAACAAACACAGGTGCTCCATTTATCATGTAACAATTTTTCGTTGAATGCTTCTCGTGTCTGCCAGGGTAATCTATGTAGTTTGACACAAACAAAGAAGCCTTGAAGCTTAGTAGCACCTATGTCGCTCACGGATGGACGGGCGAACTTTCAACCACCTGCAGCACGGTGCGCCTCACCACTTCACTGCCGTGGATCTAGTTGACAATTACGGCGGCTCCGTTTGACTGTATGAATGCAACGGTAATTCCATGGCCATTCCGAACGCTAGTTTGTGCTACAAATGCTTGAAATGGATCATGGCCGCTTTGAACACTCAAATTCGACTGTTCAAGTTCGTCAAACTGTTTGCGCACAAACTCCTCGATGCACAGGGTGCGCACGTTTACACAGGGAGACGTCCGCACATCGATGCTTGCAGACACATGTCGGCCGTCCACTCACAAATACATTAACTCGTATACAGCCAGCCGGGTATTTGCCGTATTGTCGTCTATGCAATAACAACACCCACGGACACAGGCGGCTAACACAAAAAGCGTTCAGGGATTAGGCTCTGTGTCCTCCGCTGTCTGGAGGGGGATACGGAATAACACCACAGCAGCAGCAGCAGCAAGAGCAGCAGAGTTCGTCTCGTCACCGTATCACTCTGCGTGCTCCACTCACGACACGAAGCCGCCGAGAGTGTTGCAAACCAAACACTACACGGTATTGCCTGGTATGGCGAGGAGGAGAAGGAGTAGGAGGAGCAGGAGGACGAGGCGGCGGGAATCGTCGATATCGACTGAACCTAACTAAAGCTCTGTGGCCAAATTACTTTTCACCAGCTGCAGCAGCAGCAGCAGCAGGATTGTGCGACACCAATCGGCAAGCTGGTACACATCGTACTCATATCTGTACCAGTTGTGGCAGCCCAAATGTATGCAGCAACGACAACGGCGCTGCTTACGCTTCACGAAACGTCACCTACACTTAACTAGGAAAGCATGGCCAGCATACAGCCAACACACACACAGCGATACCCGTCACTATTCTTATCAATACCTATACATATATATATATATATATGTATATATATATATATATAGATATATATATATATATATATATATATATATATATATATATATATATATATATATATATATATATATATATATATATATATATATATATATATATTATATATATATATATATATATATATATATTGGGGCTACAAAACTGTTTTTTCGGTTTTGTCCGTAGAGAATCATTAGAAAAAAACGAAAACACTTTTTGTCGACCCAATATATATATATATATATACATATAATTATTTTATTTTTTATATACAAGTGACACAATGACGCCACCTTAACATGGACGTATTCCAATGGACTTAGCGTGTCAGAGCTGCGTCCTGCGAAAGCGCTGTGCGGCCGGCAGCTGAATGATATCAGATCGAACACGACACCGTGACGTGAGGGCGCATCCAGTGCCGTTCGACGTCAAGTCGAACAAGTCCAACACGCGGCCGGTACGGGGAAGAGACGCGGGGAATGAGTAATACAGGCCGGTGATTCGTTCATTCGTTTAATGAATAGAATGAACACACAACGGATTACCGCAAGTTCGGCCCAAGCGCGATGGTCGACAACTGTCACTGAGTGTGTGGGCAGTTGTCACGAAGTCTTTGTGTTTGAGTTTACGAATGCCGCGGCTTATGCGCTTTTAGGGCAATTTGGGACGGCAAGCCAAGGAGTGAACGAATGTCACGAATGACTGCGAGCCACTGGCCGCCCTATTATCGCTACCACAGTCACTATTTTGACTAATACAAATCGAATAACATTTTCACATATATATATATATATATATATATATATATATATAATATACAGCCACAGTTGCAACAGCAACAAGTACTACAATTGTTGTGATATAATAGCAAATTTAGGCACGACTAGCCCCACTTCCCCAAACATGTCCGGCCTCTGGCGTACGCCAACCCTTTGGCCGCCGCCGCTGGCGCCACTAATCGTCATGACGTCAGAGCTAAGCGTTTTTTTCTCCTCCTGTTTTCACACATGACAACAGTGTGGTGTCATTAGCAGCGTCTCACCACTGCTGGCTAGTTCCGCTCTTACTGCGTGTGGGCTTGTCGGCCCAGCTATAGGTTTACCACTCACACTCCGACGAGAATTTTCATACAACGATTGTCGCTTCGCCACAAGATTTACGATATAGAATCAATCAAAACCACGAGATCAGAGAGAGAGAGGGAGATCCCATCCCGCCGCTAACTGCTATAGTCACAACAGCAGCAACAATAGCGGCGACATTAACAACAACAATAACAACAACAGCAACAGCACCAACAACAACAACAACAAAAAACAACAACAACGATTATATCACGTCAAAAACAGAGAACCACAGAGAAATAGTTAGGTCGGACGTGAGAGGAAGCGCAAAAAGAGAACGACGGCGATATAAGCAGATGGCATGCTGCGTGATTGAAGGCCGGGGCCGCCCAAATGATGAAGATGGGCGAGCCAATTATGGCGAACAACTTACTAGTCGAACGCTAGTCTAGTTTCTTTGACGGAAGCTCTGCACAATGTCCAACGCGGGGACGCAATTTCCGTGTTGTGCCAGCTGGACAAACTAAACTGGCCACGCTTAATTTAGGCTAAATATGACACATGTGGGTTAAATATGACAATAACAATCATTATTATTGTTATGTCCCAGAAGGCCTACCACGAGTTTATAGAGGAAGAGATTTGGGGAGACTTAACGACGGGGCAGGCTAGGGGTTGGGGGGGGGAGGCGGGATTCGTAATGCGGGCGGCTATCAGTAAACGCCGCCCAGTAAACAGAGTAAGAGAAAGAAAAATTAAAGGAGGCACTCTGCCGGCGATTATGAGAATCGTGACGAACACGAACGCTACCGATAACCACACGATGCAGATGATGCGATAAGGGGTTTGCTTAGACGTTCACGTGCGTTGTTTGTTGCTGGCACGACAGCGGAATCTGGCTTGCTTAGGATTTTTGACGTTCTATTTTATTTAGGCTGTGAAGCGAACGTGTTCCTACAGCAAGTGAATGCTTATCGGCTAAACAAACAACGCCGCACCGACAAAAGCGTTGTACAGCCATAGGAATAATACTAGTAATAATATTAAAAATATTCATCAAGTGTTATCTGTAAATTAAACGCTGCATGGAGTAAATTATGATGCTGCTAATGATGATGATGATAATAATAATAATAATAATAATAGAGTTAGGCCTCCTGTGTGGATCACTCGCTCAGACAACTGTCAATCGTGAGAATATTAAACTTATATACCACAATTTGTATGAAAATATTCACATGTATTTAGCTTGTATTACATGTTTATTGCCTGGGTGGGAGATTTGAGGTTGTGCGCCACTTTGCGCTTATTGGTGTCCTCGGGCAGACATCTACCAAACCAAATGAATAATGCACTGTCAACACAGGCAGAACGACGTCTATCTAATGAATAATTACTTTTCAGCTATTTAACTTGTCGCTTACTCATATTCCGATAGAGAAATGTGGTTGGACTGCCAAAATACAAGTCGAAATGTTTTCTTTGCAAGAATATTCAATCCCCAGGGCAATCAGAGTGAGAAACAGTCGTTACCTATAAATTTGCTACTTCTATTATTGTTTCCTTACCTAAGGCCACTATGATATTCGACCAATATATTAATGCTACTATACCGACTGGTTTGGTACAATGTACGATACAACTTTATTGCAAATACTTCGTTTACGTGAATAAAGCGCCGTCATTTTAAATAGTAAAATGACTCATGCAAGCATTCACTTCTGACACCTCCGTTCAGCCTAGTTCTCTTCACTGGCTTATTTCCGCGCGAACAATAGACTACCCTTTGCCAAGCCCAATGTCATGTTGTCGCATGAAGTAGAATCTCCGAATAAAGTTAAAGTAAAAATATTGTCACGACTATCACCCTAATTAAGTTTAAATGCCATCGCTCCTAAATTGTGTTTTAATTCCAGTGTCAAATGTCGTCGTGACTACAATTTGTTTCCAAAATCGCTAAATGAGCGTTTCAAAAGCGTAGTGCCGCTATTCGTGTGGGCGATCCCAAATTGTCTATTGGACCCTGTAAACAGGGCTCTAGATAGTAGCAAGTATCAGTATAATAAATATTAGTATATAGGCAATTGTGAGGTTGTGAGCGTGTGCTAGCATTCCCTCGTTTAATTGTCTTTGATTGAGCCCATGGTGCCCACAACGGAATCTACATGCCCTTTGCAAAAGCAAAGGCATCACCTATCTTAAAAACTGTGATTTCACTTCAATCACTCGTGATTTTCTTTAGACATCTTGTGACATCCTTATTGAGGAACATGTTAGTCTTTACGTTGATAGGGTACTGTGTTTCCAAGGCAACAGAAACAAAAGAGTTATTTTTTGACAGGTCGATATATTTCCCTTGTTGTTATTGTTGTTGTTGTGTCTGCTCTTGTTGACGTTACAGCACTGCAGACTTTGAGATGGCGCTGTTGCCTGACCACAAAGAGTCAAAAATTCCCTAAGTCGATTACGCGGACGTCATTGTTATGTAGGCCAGTTTTAACTAAGCTGCATCATTGGCCACAATTGGACAGAGCTTTTCAATCGCTTTCGGCGAAATGCCTATTAAGACAGCAGCGCAGCGGGCAAAACACTATTCGAAATGGCACGTTGGCATGGCAACCATTATCATCCGAGCGACTATCGCAAGTTCGAGCCCCGGCCTTGCTAGCTGCGTCTAATGGACGTGGTTGCCATTGTCCCGTTGCTACATTCCTCTGCTAGAGAAGCCTGCCCATCCATATAGGTCCAGTAACGAGAACGCGATGACGATAGGTGCATTTAGACGATATCGTGCTAAGAGCATGTTAGCCTACTATGAGCGTCGAAAATGTGATTGTCAAAGCGTCAGAAAAAAATACAGATATTGTAACGGGCCCATTGTCGCGGTCAGCCATCACCTACTAAGCGAACGCTGCAGAACAATTGTTGCCGTCTAAAATCATCACGGTCCTCATCATCATGGCTCGACTTTGTCATACGCTACAACGTTATGCTATTCTATTAACTTAGTGTTCCGCGTATGCAATAGCTTTAGGTAACTGCGGCGGTTAAGGTTGCTCGTCCAAATACTGACACAGTAATGTCACGGATAGACAAATCTCGCCATTCTCTCTCTTCGCCATTGATCAAAATTCGTTTGACATAAGGCGAGACCAAAAATGAGGTTCGTAAATTTACGTTGGCCCTTCAATTGTAGACCATCTCAAAAGTGGCCCTACTAACGCATTTTGTTGTTGTACATTTTAGAGCAGAACTACGCATCTGGGTACATAAGGGCGATGCTCAAGCTGATCTAGGGGACAATAGTATGCTTATACCGAGCACAAACGATTTAATAAGTCAATTCAATTTGAGTCCAAGATGTACATCCATAGTTTTACTGCAAAGCGTAAACGTATCACAATTAAAACACAGAAACTGCGCAAGAGTTTTATATTTATCATTTTATGTTAAATAAGATTATGTAGTTGACAAAAATTCGTATTTATTGTATGCCCAACCGCTAACATCCCTACTAGTGGTCACGTGCTCAAGGGCAGCTCCCAAGTCGGTGAAACAAGGGCATGAAAGTCTCATCACACTATTTGGAAGTCGTTGGACTCCAACTCGGGCCAGCCACAGTTAAATGATTTCTGAGTGCGGAGCGGTTGAAATAATACTTAGACTTGTAGCACGCAGTTGCATCTCCTACTCAACGACAACAATAATAATTATGAACATAGTTTTATATACAATTGCTGGGCAACAAAATTCCGCTATCTGTCCATTTTTTTGCTCTGTCGAGATCGAACCCACGACTATTATCTGAATTGACAATTTTGAAAAGTAAATAAAGAGCGATCCACGAAACTACGATCTTCCGAATACACGATATTGGTTTTGCGTATTACGGCTGTAGCGAATGACGGCACTGAGTTTCTGTTCACACTTGATTCCCTTTTTGTCAATTCTACGAAAGCGTGTTACATCAGCTAAGCAGTGCTAAATTGTAGGACTTTGTCTTCGACATCAAACCCAACATTTTTTAAAGGGACATGTTTATGTTATATGAATACTTACAATGACCGGGAACAGATGGAAAAACTATTCGCTCGAAATGTCTTCCTAAATATACATGTCAACTATTCGTACAAGGTGCGTTTAGAGCGGCAGCGTAAACGGACAAGTTGAGATATCTAGAGTTTGAGATCTGGATTCGCCAGCAGTACTTGTGGCCGCGTGGTTGCTGACTTTCAGCGCTGTAGTTTATCATCTGTTCTCAATGAGCGTCGCTCAAGGAAAAATCAATCAACATCGAGAATCGAGCCGGCGACACCCCGGTAGATTACTACCATGACTATTGCACTAGTCCCACAGACAAAGCCGCCACACACATAAGCTCACACACGAGGCGGTCACGGTCATGGCCATCTTCATCAGCAGCAGTAGGAGTTTTATCATCATCATTACGGTCAAGAAAGTGCGCGACGGTTCATTAAACGAATTAGCTGCATCCCTATATGCTGGCCTATCTGTCTGCCGTTGACAGCGATGATGGTGATGATGATAAGAAGGATGATAATAATATTGTTTTGTTTGGACAAGAATTTATTATTAATATGTACAGGTATCACAATTATTAATATACTAACTATTTAACATTTACAATAATGCTTTTGTTATTGTTGCCTGAGTGTTGGTGACCACAAAGCATCATCTTGGCTTTACCTCTCTGTCGTTCTAATGACACCTTCTGTCGGAGGAACGTGGTTCATCTAGGCTCTACTGTGGCCTCAAAGAGCTTCTTTCCAACTCTTTTGTCAGTTTGAGTACATCCTTGCCCCGAAAGCCAAATGACTCGAGACCGCACATCACTACATTGTGGTCTTCAAGAAGATGTACGTATAAGCGCCGTTTGTGCATCTTCTGTTGATGAATGATATCGTCGGCACCCGCGCTGGCTAGCCCACGATAGCCGAGGGCGCGCGTGTTAGAGACAGTGACGTCCCACGACAGCGGCGCTGTCCCGGCTGATAAGGCTTTCGACTGGTCGACGCCTGTTGTTCCTCTGTAGTCCACCAGACTCCACTGTAACACCGTAGCCGGGTTGTTTGAAAACGCGCCCGAGAATGTCGTTGATGACGTCGTGGCGGCCCTGCAAATGCCCATTCCACGCAGCCGCACCAATAGGCTTTCTTGCGTCTATTCCTTATCCTCGAGCGTCAGGTCGCGCATGTTCTCCGAAGCTCTCCTAACTTGGTTGTCGAGGTTCAACATTTTCGCCGGCAGCACGAAGGCAGGAGAGGTTCGTAACACGCACAAGTCCTTTTACGCTTCTATTGCGTGCTTGGGCAGAAAGTAGGCTTGGTGTTTGGCCAAAGTTGGCCTAGCCGATGGTAGAACTGGGAAAGTCGTTCTCCCTTCTCGGCCAGTACCGGGCCGATAATCTCGGGAAACACCACCGTACCCAGCATGTCCAGCTTACACCGGTCTTTTGCAATGGTGCCTGGGAGCTTGCTGTTAAAATCAGCGATCACCCGCTGTCTCTCTTCGTGTTCTAAACCCTGTAGGAATAGTTTCGTCTAGACTGATGAAGCTGCAGCCTGCTTCATTGCTCAAACGTTCTATGACCCTTGATGTCTCTGAGTAACACCGAAGAACTGGTGTCAAGAAGATTTCCATCGTCCAGGTCTGAAAATTCCACCTGCTTGACGTACTAGTGCACAATCAATCTAAACGCAAGAGGGCCGCTACGGCCGTGCTTGGAAACCTCTGTCAAGAGGTGCCCTTGTTTGGTTAACTTAAAAGCATTTCTAAAATTCGATTTTAAGAGGCAAAATCTCTTGTTGTTTTTAAGAAATATGCAAACTGTACGAACAATTATTTCCGCCCCCTTCTCAGTCGCGTACCCCATCTGCCGTGGCTGCAGGTAGTTTTTCACATTGACCTGGCGGGTCTTTGTGACCAATCTACGCATAGTGCAGCCGACGACTATGGGTCGGTATCCCCCGTTTTTCTTTTTCAGGGCGACGAGACAACTGCCGTATATGACGCTTCTCACAGACTCTAAAACTTGCCCATTAAACATGATGTGACATACCTTAGCAAGTGCGGTTAGTATATCATTTTGATTGGCAGGGAGAAGGCATTTCGGATGATTACCAGAGGAAAATGTGTGAAGTGCCCTGGCGATCGTCCTTGCCCGAGCACGACCTGATTGCTGGCAAGCCAGTAACGCCGTGCAGGAGCAGGAGGGTACTTTGCTATCATCTCACCAATCGACCCTTCAATAATCTCTACTAATATTTTTAATAGTGTTTATTTTCCGGTCATGTTGTACCCGTTATGAGCGACCAGAGTTGGCTCCCTAGATCATACGATTTAATATCTTTAAACTCCATTACCTGTTAGTTTACGTAAACAACCTGCGACCACCCAAGCTTTGTACAATGGGAACAGAGGTTGTAACATTGAGAGATGGCAACAATTATGCCAAATCGCAATTTTTATTTTCGGCTTTACAAACGTGCCAGCAATATTGAGAAGAACATTTTAAGATGGAAAACACACTTGTCCCATGCATACGCATCAAGGCACAGGCATTATTTGGCTTCTTGAGGATATATGTATATGTCTCCTCCGAGCCCCAATAGATGGCGCAGCTGCGCTGACATCTGTAAGAACAGCTTAACCGGCGTAGCTGCGCTGACGGCTGCATCAACAGCTTGTCCATCTAGCGGAGCCGATGACGTAACACCGGAGTCGCACAAGGAGACAGACGACAGCAAATACAACTCGACCGAGAGAAGCAGTAACAACATCAGAAGCACCACCGGAGGTGGTAGTGGTGCAAAATCCTCCAAGAGGTTGTTGTGTGTCTACTCCACCTACGTCTGCCATAGCGACAGGAGTGCTCCATAGAGTTATTTTTTATCATCTTTATCGAAATGCGTTTTAGAGCCTTGAAGTTCGGAAGCTTCCTGAAAGAAACCATCTATCTCTATAAGCTGTACCACGCGTTCCTGCTGTTATCCGATGAGTTATCCAATGCCTTCTTCCAGGTGGAAACGTAGTGGGCCAGACAAAATTCACTAGAAACATTTAATGCAGTCGACGCCGCTTTTAAGGAGTATCCTCTGTGGGTTATTTAATTAAATTATGATGGAAGGGTGGTTGCACAAAGTTTGGTATATTGCTAGGCTCTCGCTTTCTCTGTTATCCAAGGGTGAACACAGCGTTGATACAACTGACTCAAATCTCTACCAGGGAGTGGCGTTAGAGCGAACGCTCAAGAAGATCCTTTGTAAGTTGATGATTAAAAGAATTGCAAATGTAGCAAACCATGCTCTGCCTCCGGAGCAATGTGGGTTGAAGAAGAGCATGAGGACCCACGACGCAATCCACGTTCTTCAGTCTAGAGTCTCATCCAGGAGGCCGCCTGTGTACAGGTATTTGAGAGCGGGGATTCGGATTCACGATATGTATACGATGATATTCACGATTCATTGTCTTTCAATTAGGGCGAGAAGAGTATGTTTTGTCGGACTGTGTGCCGATGGCGGATATGCTTCGGCTTAGGCTGCCGTCTATACGCGGTACTTCGTGCCCCGGTTCTATCATATGTCGTATGCTCCCGTAGGAAGTTTTACTCAGTTCTACTCGCAGCAATGCGCTAAGTACCACTCGGTTGTTTGTCTGCACTGCAACGAAGATCTCTGCGTTTTCTCTACCGGTGGAATGGCAGGACAACAAATACTGCTGTTTAGTACAACCACAACCACGAACTATAGCTTCTGCTATTCTGGCGCACTTCAAAAAAGTTATCAGTAAGGTTCGCACTCAAAAGTTGAACTAGAACCTTTTGTCATTACCTCTAAGTATGTTTATAAGGGGGAACACCGACAGACACCGTCCACAGCAAACTGCAGTACTGGGTGCGCTGATGAACAGTCAAGCGCACAACTTATTCTAATTTCGTCTGCGTACAAATATTAGTTAACGCTTGGCTGTATATAGAATTTCATAGAAAAAAAAAATATGTATATAGAATTCTCTAGAAAATAGATTATATATAAAGGCGGACGTAGCTTCCTTGCGGCGCGTCACACTATGCCGGTCGCGGGCGACTTAAGGCAACCCCTGATTTGACTCGGAACGACCGGTTGCACAAAAACATCCACTCGCAAGTCTGCAAATAGCCCTCGAGCGTTCTCAGTGTTGATTTGTTCAATTTATAATTAATACGGTCATGTAAATGGTGTCTAACTAGGTCCGTCTTAAGAACCGCGCAGGCAACGAAGCAGTGCGACCCGGGACGATAGTTCTTCACGCGTTGCTTGAGTCCCTTTCCATGTGTCGAGGCCACACAACTTTGCTTCAAAAATTAGGTTTGGAAATATTATTCGGTCGCTTGAAGGTCAGCAATGCATAAGCACGTATGGTCTCGATCGTATGTTGTCTTTAATCATGAAATAAAGTGCGCGATGACGTCAGCGCAACCCTCAACGGCTACGCCAATTTAGTAAAGCCCAGCATACCAAGAATTAAAATCTCCTTTTTAACATCACAAATCTACCACCCAATGGAAGTTGGGCTACAGAACGTTACCAAGTTAACGCTTGTGCTGAGCATATAAAGATGTGCTCGGTTTGTTAAGGAGACTTTCTAAAAATGAACAGTTTGATCAGGCATATCGCGCAGATGCCGTGGATGTACTCTGTTGAATCCTGCCAGGTGGATGTGCAACGTGGGCATAATATTGCACGTCAGCCGGCGAGTTGCTTCGGAAAACTTTCATAAAAACGTATGAAAGCTTTCAATGACAGGCAATGCGTTTGTTGTCGATCTAAAGTGAGTTGCAGCAATGGTTGTGTTTAGATTAATGAGACGATACTGGCACAACCTAATCTCTACTAACTACAAAACCGTAAAGTTGTGACGACGACGTCACTGGTTAGTCGATAGCTAGAAGGCTGCCTAACTAATTGCAAAATTAAACGAAACGTTTTGAACGCTGACGAAATATCTGTAGTGATATCAGTGAGACCACCATCAAGGTTACACGCAAAAACTATAGCAAGTAATTCAAGTAAACAAATTAGCTTACTACACGACTGTCAACAACGACGACAACAACTATAACGACGACAACAACAACAGAGGCAACAACAAAAGCAACACAGCAGCAACAACAACAGTGCTAGTGACACAATCATCGTTAAGCCAGCCGATTTCAAAGCCCGCTCGTTATCCACTTCAGGAACTTGTTGAACTCCTAGTAGCCGAAATTGATGCTGGTCGACTTATAGCCACTGAATCATTTGTAATGATACTCAACTTTAAAGTGTTGGCATCGCTACCTCCTTTAATCCTGAAGAAATACGAATCAGGAGTCCTGCTGAACTAAGGATACTATCACAGCTTGTGAGCTCAAATCTTGCTTTTTTGATGCACGAATCAACAATAATAGAAGCCATATAATGGCTGAACCTAAATGTATTGTAAGCATTGACATCATCAATAATAATAATATGTTAGCCTTGTTGTTGAGGTAGTATTAAAGAGCGGTTCCAGCTCCTTGCCTCTTCCTGGGACCATTTAGGTGAGAGGTTTTTAGTGGGCATTATGTCAACAACATCGGCATAGAATTCCAGTCAACCCGCTTTGGGTGTGCGTAAAAGCATTTTTTCCTCATGCAACAAAAAAAGTATTATGTTTGCCTGGCGTGTAGTCAGAGGCCCGTACAGCAAGACGGCTTTGCAGGTTTCTTTGCATCACAGCCTCCCCGCAACCTTTTCTTCTGTAATAAAGTCGTCTTCTATTTAATTTTGCGGGACATGCGATTGCCGCTGCTGTTGCTACCAATAACGAGAGCTCTACGGATGGTTCCACAAAAAGAACGTTATTCTAATCTAGATTTTGTAGCGCCATGTCCAGACACTTGGCAAAATGGCCTGTTGTTGATAAGATGAAGTTGCTCCAGGGCAGACTCTTAAATGGCTTGCCATTTTTCTCAGTCAGTTGTTCCGACGAAAAGCGGGAAATCTCTTAGTGAGCCAATACTGGCTCCGTCTGGCGTCTCACAGGAAATGTGCGTCTCTCAATTGCTGTACACAATTTCTGCTTTAAACGTAAAGTCGTCCATTCCGTCGAATGTCAAATACATTTTGTACGCTGACAACCTTAACGCTCCTGGACTCTTCCTCAGCGCGCACTGCGCCACAGTCCGCTATTGACGACATCAGCCAGTGGTGCAGTGACAATAGTATGGATAAAGCTATTCGTTCCGAAATGTCTTTTTTTGTAACATAGCTCTCCGGAACTCGACTATCAGCTTAATGCGGCAGCATTGCCTACCGCAACTATTGAGCGGGACCTTGGTGTATTAATGCCAAGGGATCTTACATTTTCTGCACACTTTAGAGATCTAGTCAAATCAACATCTGTATATGTAAACGTGTCAGTCCGCTGTTTCATCATCAATGACCGAAATGTGAATATTCATCTTTCTGAAGAAATTGTGTTATCCAGAATTTAACATTACTCACCAGTGTGGAGGCCATACTTGTGCAAATGCATAGGTGTGATTGAGGATGTATAGACAAAGTTATTGAAAAAGGCTCTGTAGAGGATGTGATATCGAACATAATGCTGTAAACCTTCCATCGCTATTAATTTTCATTAAGAACGTTTTTTTGTGTAACGATATATTATTAAACGCTCTTGATGTATTTAGGCTTTAAGTGGAAAACGCATCATTTACAGCGTAATTATGCTTTAACACTACTATACTTTATTCATATTTTAGAACTAGAATACTATCAGTTACTCAAAGAAGCATATGTTAAAAATGCAAACATATCTTAAGGTTTTTCTTTAATAGAGTAACCTATAAGAAACAACAACACGTCCTTAGTGGCGCGCTGTTCGTTGGTACGTAGAAGTAATATATAACTGCCCATTCCAAAGTGCCAGGTAATTACAAATAATAAAACAGATATCTATGTATGTACGACGATAATCACGTGATTTGTTCGAATGATGTGGTCCTTCTAACAAAATTTCTCGAAATCATATTCGAGTATTTAGCACTACCTACCTTTGCCTCAGTCGTTATGGTATGCAGGTGCTGCTTTAATTTAGTCAACACTAAAATTTGTTCTTTTTTGTTTGTTTAATATAATATAATCTAAATGTTTACATTAAACTACATGAAACGCGCTCTTTGTCGTTCTAGGCGTGTTGCATCCCTTGCCGTATCGAAGCAAACACCTCACCGTACTCGATGGTGTACAGATGCATTTTTAACACATGATTATGAATCTTTCACAGATCAACACCAACAACCAGGACTAACACAAAAACAACCGTAGCAGCAAGAGGCAACAGTAACACTAACTCAATGCTCTTGATGTGAGATCATACGCGTTTGGAGTTGGACCGATCTTAATGCGTGTTCGCGAGTGTTGTTTCAATCATTAATTCGAACTAGTTCGTTCGGCTGTCGTTACCTTATGCATACGACACTAGCTTCGTTAAATACCTACACAAACTACACTGTACTATTAGACAGTGTTTATACCGCAGGGTCTTTCTGGACAACGATACGGAACAGCTGTAAGTCAAGCCATCAATCAAGCGCTGTTTCTTTGTTGTTGTTGTTGTTGTTGTTGTGTTGGGCGAGTTCTAACGTGTGCTTATGCTTATTGTTTATAAAAACAATGTCTTATATGGCGTGTATTATTTACTTACACAGCGATTATCTGTTATCTGTATAAATACAAAGCATGCATATAGATAGATATACATGTGTGTCAGCAGAATACCACTTACCGATCTCAATTTGTGAGTCGGTGTTGAAGTTGTCGACGCTTTCCTTCCGGATCGAGCTCTTTCTGTTATATTTCACTTGCGGAAGTATAAGACCATTTGAGATACCGTTCTCGTGCGGCGTTGTCACTCCGTTGCTCGTACAGTTCACCATTGTGCCCACCACCACTGGACCCAAAGTTTAACCTCGTTTTAAACCGTACGCCTATGAGCACACTAAGGCGGACATATATATATATATATATATATATATATATATAACCACGATAAATTACTGTATAATCCACACCCAGAGGATATGTATGTATACATATATGTATCAAACAATCTAGGCGCGGATATATATATATATATATATATATATATATAGATAGATATATACAATATATATCCGCGTCGATGCTGGACGACATCATGATTTAAGTAATCACATCGGCGATGTGAATCGCTTAGGTCAGATCTACCAGCGGTAAAATTTAGAACATTTTTTAAAAACTTTCAAAAATAATTACGAAACTCGGTCTCAAGCACCATCACTATTTGCCTTAGCATTACTCTGTCGAGCCTAGGGGCTCGACATCCATTCACGTGCGCCTCGCGGCCAGGGGAGACACATAAGTGCGCGGGTTCGATCCCCACCGTTGCACAATTGTATTAATGGGCTCCGTCTTACGAAGCAATGCGAAAGCAAACCCGTGGACGGTAAATGTTAGCTTTAGCAGCAGCAAAACAAAAAGTTTTAGCATTACTCTGATACGAACTTCTACATAATTCGCGTTGAGTAACGTTGTGCAGGGACTGCTTGAATATAAACAAAAAATAATATAAAAGTATAAGAAAAACCTGAAGATAAACTCAGAAGTCTGAAGCCATATAATTCAGATGTGGAAGTCGATTGGGTACCCTTGGTGACGCTATACATTGCGGCGGTCAACTGTTTGAGTTTGTTATTCAAGTCATTTACCTTGCAGTGGGATCCACAGCACCTCGTTGCACTACTTTTTTCGCCGCAAAGGTAACGACATATAGCAGACATACGAATAAACAATTGTCTTGCTCGTACTTGTTTGTATTTATCGGCCAGTGCATTGCTACAAGTACTACAACAGATGGAAAACGCATTATCTTGAAGCCCAGCTTCCTGGTGAAATGACATTCGTTCCCTTTATGAGATGGCCGGCCCTTGTCTTAGGCCGTACGATGACGGACTCCATAAACCCTTTTTGGCAGACATGGTGCCAGGATATGCCTTGCAGCAACGTGCACGACGCTGCCGCTCATATATATATATATATATATATATATACCCAGGATAGGCAAACGTATTTATGTTACACCCAAGTGTTTCGAGTCAACCATAAATCTGGCGTTTTCTTAGTTTTGCTATGGGCCGATGCGCCGGACATACCGCGGCGTGTTATCTATTACATTTGTTCCAGCACTGCCTACACCGACATCCTTCCTATGGTTCATGGATTCCCTCTACGTTAAACAGGACGTGATAATATCCCTGGGCTGCAGAGGTAGCGACCTCGACTAGACGTCGATCTCTTAACCCGCTAGCCCGTTACTCAATGCTCCTTATTGGTGCTCATCCATAAATCCTTATGTCTACCTCATTAACTTTGGTTCGCTATCAACGTCAAAGGCGCACGTTTTCTTTAAATTCTATCGCTTTGCAGGTCTTCCGTCCGCAGTGGAACACCTTCCAGCACGTGGACAACCCTATAATGTACGTATTCAATAGCGCAAAACCCCTCTGTAGAAAGAAATGCCTCGCCCTGTTTGATAAACGTAATTCGTCCATTCCTACCTTATCTTATATTAGTGGCATACCATATGTGGCAATAAGTGCTATCTGTATTCCGAACAGAGCGATTGCTGAGCTGCGTAAACCGAAAGGGTATGCATGCATCTAATTGCCGCAGCTACGAGGGAACCAAAACATATGTATATATGCGCGCATGCTGGGACAGCGTCAACGAGTAGATTTGTACCTATTATAAGTCAATGTTTCCGGGCCAATAACAATCGCGCCGAATAGATCTTTATTGAACACAACTTTGGATCTCAAAGCATAGTCGAAGCATGTCAGTCGGGTATGCATTCGCCTAACTCGCCGTCTTGTTGTTGCCTAAGAAGGCGGACGAGTGTGCGTTGAACTGGTGGCGTATTGCCACAATTCGAAAGACAACGACACCCTATGACTACGTACGAGCACAAACGATTCGAAAAGAACAAACAGAATAGACACGATACAAATATTTAACCAACGCCGCTGCTGCCATCATCCCAAGTTTTCGATGACTAACTAGTTACTGGGTCGTTCGAAAAGTTTTTAGAATAAGCTACTAAGAATTCGAATTCCGCGCGCTCTGGTATTGAAAAGAGCAACTCGCTCGTTTGCTAGCCGTGCACATATTATCATCATTGTCCGATAGAATTACGAGTGACCGCTGTTCCTGTACAACGTATTAGCGTGATTTTCGAAAATAAAAAAATAGTTTCGAGCGGTTATTAAGCACTCTTCTTTTACAGGTTGGAATGCGACTTAAGTAAAAATGGAGGTGCACAGTGACTCTGCGCCATCCTTTGCCACTGTTTCCATCTGAATTAATGAGTCTAAGAGAGGTCGCATGGGCAGCAAGGATGAACCATGTTCAGGACGTCCGAAAATGTCTAGTGATAAGAAATTTGGTCAAGATATCGACAAATCCGTTGGATTTTGGCGCAGATTTGTGGCCGTCAATGAAAATTGGGTCCATCACTACACCCCAAGACCCAATAAGCGTCTCATATGTGTGCACCCGGTGAGGGACCTCCGAACAGAGCGCGGGCCGGAAAAATTGCTACGGTATTTTGGGTCCAACGTCGAATAATTCTAGTCGACTACCTTGAGAACGGTAAAACAATCGCATAAGAACATTATGCAGGACTGTTGGACCGTCTGCAACAAGAACTCACTGATAGCCGTTGATTCTCCGGACTTGGCTGTCTGTGATTATTTCCGTTTCGAAAATTTGATGAATAGGCTAGGTGGAAAACATTTTTCCACTAATAGAGAGGTTAAGACTGTTGTCAAAGCCTATTTTCAATCTAATGACGCGGAATTCTACTCAGGAGGTATAAATGCTCTAAAATCTCGGTGAGAAAATTGTACTGAATTTCTCGGGGAGCACGCCGAATAAACGAATTTTTTAACTGGAGTGGTTTTTAGTTTCCATTTTAAAAATGTTTTGAACAGTCAGTATCAGCAATAGCCTGGCTTTGCTAATCAGTCTCCCTGATCTACCCTAATTATTAAGTTAGCTAAGATCAACTGGCTGAAAAGCAACATTGTTTTAGTTGCATCTGTGTTTTGATATATATATATATATATATGTATATACTTTATATATGATATAGATAAAGGCGAGATCTGCCGAGTGTGCAAACGTTTTGTAAATGATTAATACATCATCACAATAATTTCTATATATATATATATATATATATATATATATATATATATATGCGTGTTTGTACGCACACGTACGTTTGCTATGCACTTGGCGGCCGGCATATAACGTTAACACGAAATACGTAGTATTGTTGGCTTCATAAAGAGTTGATGGTGAATGCGCTTTGCAAAGGTTTCCATTGTTAAAACATTTAAAACGTATTCTAATTGGTCAGCTTTGTTCAGCGTCTTGAGTGGGCCTGAGATATCAACATTTTATTCTTACGAAATACGTACGCTGTTGCCATTAAGACGTTATTACGTTTCTTGAGGAATTCTTATGTTAATCATGCTTATTATAATTATTATTATTCTGAAGATTACTATTATTATTGCATCCAACGTATAAGTCCGTGAACTAGTGGTAGTTAGCTTAGCTATTCCTGCGTTAAATAACAGACGAATTTAAATAACGGTAATTAGTAACGCATCCAACTAATCTTTTACGTTAGGCCGTTTGTTGTCTCACGCTTATTCTGCCAAGTCTGGACAGCAAAGCATCATCAGACGTAGACGACGCAAGGTGAACGTTTTTACTAGTTAAGTATATAACAATAGTGACCCGCCATTTGCCCGCCATACGACCGGAAGAAGCGTGAATCGCCGCCGATCAGTTGTGCTGACCTGTCATGTCAACGAAACGAAACAGGCGTGTAGCACCTGAGTTGCAAGTGCACTTAAAGGCGAAAGCAGTCCCGCTCGAGTGCCACACCAGCGGAATATTGCAACACACTGCAACAATATTCATTCGCCCACTCTCAAAATAGATAAGTGACTCCTCGTATAGATTGACTGAAGTGCACTGGGGCAAAGCTGACTCGAGTGAAAGAAATGAAAAGCGCCCAATGATTAGTCACCTGTCGTTTAGATGCTTGCCACCGCAGCAGACGCTGTGTATCCAGGCAGAATGTATCCAATGTTACGCGCGTTCTGCCAGCGTGTAACGACATATTCAAGCGAGAGCGAACCAAAGAGATCAGCCGCAGCGACAACAAGCTGATAACCGAACCGAGTTTTCAATGTCAAGTACCTGGTAGTCGCAATGCCTAGTAGGCCATTGATTCGATGAAAAGCGGCCGCAAGGAGTGGAGAGACCCAAGAAGCAAGATAAGGTGGTCACGCACGATCCATCAGGTAGACAGCAGCCCACTGTTGCTTTGTCCCACGGGGGGGCTCAGGGCTTCCGGTTCGTAGGGTTCGAGCGTAGAAGAATCTTATGCTCACTAGAACTGGCCAGCATACTGCCAGGTGTCATAACGAACTCTTCCCGCGCTAGCGGCCGCAGAAATCGACGGTGTTCCGATTATCCCTAGCGGCGTCTAGCCAGACCGTTGGTGACTCTTGACTCTGGCGGGGTCCCCGACAGTTGACAGTTGCGCCGACGACTTGGCGCTAATGGCTTCTACGCAGATCCAACCCGCTCTGGACAAAGCGGCTAGTGAGGCCCTGAATCTCGTGCACTTGCAAATGATTTGCCATTATCCACAGTTCGCGCCCCCGAAGCTCAATGTCATATGTCACAGAACGGAAAAGAACGCGCTAACATCATCTCAGACCGTCGCGCCACCCGCTGTCCACCAGGGGGTAGGTTAAGTACCTCTGCGAAATACCTGACACTGGGTTAATGGGCGCGTCACGTGACCTGCGTGAAAGAGGTAAGTAGGAAATAGAAAAGCAATGTATTTGGCACAACGGGACCTCGCCATTAAGGTCAGCCGCGCGGGGATCCGATACCCCAACTAAGGTCTTGCTTGCACAAACTCGCCAACTACCGTCAAGATAGCGCTTCTCGACGAAGCGCTATTTTGACGATGACCTAGACCTAGGATAAGGTACAAGTGCAACTACGGTGGCTTAACGTACCACGTCAGGTAGATCCTTACCTAGTACGACCAATTCCAGGTATATCTATATCGATATAAATATCAGCAAGGCTGTCAGCGACATGTGCGTAATCGGCCACATGCTTACATCTGTTGACAGGTGGCTAAGGGCGCCAGGGTAGGCGGAATCAGTGGCTAGAGTAACAAGCGGTGATCTCGACGTTCTTCCTTGGGCTGAAGATACCCAAGTTGGGCGCTAGAGAAGCCATATTTCCCTTAACCTTAATCTATTATTCTTGGCTTAGTTTTCCCAGTTTGTTTCTCAAATGTGTTGCATCTAAGGGCTTTTTATTGCCGCAGCAGCGCTGTTCTCGACGTGGCGCTTACCGTTATTATCATTTGCTGATACAGTGGCCCAGTAAGTTTAATGGTTTCTTAGTATTTGTATCTTAGTATATAATTTGGTATCTTGTTTATCGGTGCTAAATTAAATGCAGCATTTAGGCAGTCCACAAACATCACATAAACGAGTCTCGGTGAGTAAACGGTTTCACATATCCCACACACGTTATACGATCATATATATATATATATATATATATATATATATATATATACATACATATCTGAAGAGCTTGTCTAATTCGACCTAACATCATCTACTCCACTCCAATTAATGTATGATCGCATACGACTATACAGGTCAACTATGTGTGGTCCTATGCACCACGCTGTTTACCGCGTGGTGTGCGAGTACCAGTTATGCGCCTGGCAGTCAACTTCATGGTATTTAACGCATTTCTGCGAGCAATACCGGCAGATGCACGCACTATAGTTCTCATGGAACTCGGCGCTCAAGTGCACCAAGTGATGGTAGCCGTGTACAATGTGCCTCGCGTACAAATGATTTCTATCGTACACGACTCCATACTAAAGGTGACGTAACTTTCCGCACTCGCCTGTGGTGTCTCTGTAGCACGTTATTACAATAAACGCTAGTTTGCTTGGAATTAATTATTTGCTTGCTAAACGGCATTTTCAGTCGAAGTCTGGCTACTTCTACAATAGGTAGGCACACCGACAGAAAGTTAGGTAGATAAGCAGCGGTTTCAAGCGCTAATTCAAAGGCACAAATCTCGCTTAAAAGAAGGTGCAAAACAGGGCGCTTCTACAAATAAATATTTGCCGAAGGTAAATGATTCTACACCATGTCGAGATCACAGGCAAACCTTGGAAGGGCTTTAATGATTAAAAAGCTGTATGGTTGTAGCTATAGAAAGTTGACAGACGTTTCTCACCTCGTTGCATAGCAAAGCTGGGGTTGACCGAATTGCTTTCTCGACCTTTCCAGTGAAGGCCGGTTGCGCTAAACGAACTCGTTGCCCAATATATTAAAAGGGGTTTACAAACTCTAGCGGTCGGCCACTACAGTGCACAATATCAGCAGCGGCCAAATGCCTTCACGTCTAAATTCTATAGCCTGCGTTTTCCTGGCATTTATCTTAAGTTCGTTTGCTTGTAGATATACATCTACCATAGATGTTCTGCGTTTGATGTCACCCGGGATGCTGTATGCAATTACGGTGTCATCCGTATACACGGCAGCCAAAGTATTCTCATACTCACTTTGAACAAAGAGAACGAGATCGGCAAACAATATAATAAAGGAGATGCTGTTCAACAGATCAGCCTGAGCATACCCACGTTTTGCCTCACCTCCAATAACCTATTTCTGCCATCAGCCAGTGAAGTGTCATTGGCAAAGAAGCTGCCTTTAACAGATAAAGGGGACCATCGACTCCTGCTTGTCAAAAATATTTCTCCAGCAGGTGACGTGGGCCTTATCAAGAGCTTTCACCCTCTCGACAAAAACACCATACAAATGCAGGCTTTTCCACAGCTCGTTATACATTTCAAAGACCATAGCCACAAACATCAGAATATAAAGTAAAATTGGATATGTATCTTCTTTTTAGCATACCCTTAGGCCAGTCAGTTGCAGGTATGGGAAAGACAGGACGAAATGCTATAAGATCGAAACCCATAGATACGTGCGTACAACATAGCTCTTGTATTGCTTATTCATTCAAATACTGAATGTGAAAGTCTACGCAGGAGAATAAATTGCATCTTCTGCATTTGCACATAAAGAGAGTCAGTTTATATACAGAATGCCTGGACAACTATAAGACCTGCGTTGTAATTTATATCAAATAGAAACAATACAACTTACGTCTAATAGGCTTGGCTTGCTAACTAACCAGCATCCAATTTCCGTTATAATATCCAAACATGCTTTAAATCGTTCTGAGTAACCTTATCCAACCTCGCTTTAAAATCCCCCGCTAGAAACATCGATGTCTTTCTCGGCACCGCTTCGACTCCAAGCATGATATCCTCTGTCATGACCTCAGTGAACTATACACCTGCCGGTTTCACATAGATTGTCACCATTTCAATCCCCCTTGACGCTATTTCTACTAAGTTTTTAGTTATTATTCCTACTGCAATTTCTCCAATGTCTGCTCTCGTGAATACTGAACCTCCCCCCCCCCCACACTTGCCCTGCCCCGTCCCTCACCTTTATGTGCTAGTGCATAAATATTTACTCCTCGAAGTGCTTTCGCACTTGACAGATCTAATGCGCCATGCCCTTTGCAGTTTTACAGCACTACTTTGATAACTTGTGCAAGCGTTTCTCGACTGCGACTATTGTTGGCGTCGTATCTATCGCAATGACCTAAGCATCTTGCGCACCTATAACACTCCTGAGGATCGTGGAATTCTTGCGTACTGCATAACACGAAATGGAACCCGTGGGCTGCAAACGCCGTAGTTAGATGTCTACTCTTATATCCAGCTACTCGCCAGGCTGTACTCCTCATTACTACCTATATATGTATATATATATATATATATATATATCACCGGGGGTAAATGTTTACACCCCATTATGTAATAAATACATATATACATAGGGTGCGTTTGTTGAATTTCTCAAGAACATCATTTTTTATGCAATGAGAAAGTAAAACTTGTCTTTTTTGTTTAAGTGTGAGAGTAAACTTACTAAAGTGTGTTAGATCAATGTTGCAGGTCCGACATAGCTTTGCAAAATGTGAAAATTACTCCGTAACAATTTCACTCTCACTCCGAAACAAGAATTCTCAGAGATCATGTTTCATTGGAGAAAATATTTGCTTTAACGAGCTCTACAATGCCGATGTTCAAACTGTCCTGGGACACCCTATATATATATATATATATATACAAATGCATGTATGCACATACATGCTTGTGTGTACCGTCTACAATATCTCACTTAGTGTTTGCACGTCTTAAATTGTTTACGATCTTGGAATTGCCTTGTTCCGGCACATTTGATAACTAGAATGCCACTGTTCAAGAACGTAATCGAGCCGCCATGTCGTAAACGCCCGCTGTCGCGTTTTGTCTCGGTCGGTCAATTGACCAACACGAGAATTGGAAAAAACATAGCTAGTTTAAGAGCATCGGGCACCGTTGTCGTCAACGACAAGAAAAGTTAAGCCACGGACAGCAGCACCAACATCATTAACAGAGCGGATACCGTCTTACCGCTGAGGTGTCCCCTGTAGACACCATATATGCGTATGCATATACATGGCTATTCCTAATCATAATCAACAAAAATCTACAGGACTAAACACTATATATATATGTATATAGTGTTGTATATATATATCTGACGTCCAAATCGAATCATATCAAATTCCATTTTAAAAATTTGCAAACTACCTCCGGCATATAGGGAAATCTAACATGTTTGTATAGATGTGTATGCAATGTTATGTTATTCCTTTCATTTTGAGGTATCAGCTAAAGATACTACGGAATATGCTGGTTGAAAAGGTAGTACCATAATAGCCGCATCGGTGATATCCTAAACTGAACAGAATACTAGGTATGGCTTTGAGTCAAACCGCACACGTCTCTCAAACGCCTAAGGCTATAGTTCACAGACGCCGGCACGTTTTAATATCAGAGTTACACGTTTCTCTAAATAAAGACTTGGCTTTTAAAACCGTCGAACCAAAATAAGTAAAGCAATGGTTGTCGACGGGTACTGTTTCATTACATTACGTACTGATATGGTATTACTGTAGTAGTTGTAATTACTCACGTAGCAACACAGTTACGTTAGTAAATTGCTTAGAACTTACGTGTTTTCTACATAACGGGGTCTAGTTGCAAGGGCCGACTGATTAAAACGACATCCATGCAAACCGTTCCATGATAATACGGGCAGAATCCTCCATTTCAAATATACAGACATGAAGGTCGTAGCCCTTGGATGCTGAGAGAACATGGATTGCGAATTGAACCACTGCACACTGCCATTTTAACATGCGGTTACGCTCTAGTGGACCACTGTGTTTGCTATTAGTTTGCTTACATTTGTTTGAATTTTAATGACATGCATTCTAGGTAGATAGATGCCAAGAATTTGCTTCTTGTGCAACCCAGTAAATTCAAAAGAAATTACATGCACAAAAATGCATTTTTACTCGTCATCTACAAAGAAAGCATCTCCAAAATGTTGCTGACTCGTTTTAATGAGCACGTGTTTTACAAGGCACAGAGTTGGCTATTAAAAAGCAAGCGCCACCCCTTTTTCATTAAAAAAGGCGCTCTACACAACTAAACGCACGCCTATTGGCGGTAAGCTGAAAGCTGAGACATTTAAGCCGCTGGCTAGGTCTAACATGCCAACGCATTGTTGACAGTTGAAATATAGTCGGCATGCAGCCGCTTACCGAGCATCTTTGGCCTGTGCTGGACAATTAGCGGAACAGCGGTGTAGAGATTTAACCGAGCTTTAAAGACGTACAAATTAATGTAGTTCAGGGTAGTTATGGTTAAATTACTTAAGTACCAGCTGGTCCGGTCATTTGAATTTTTTTAAATGAAAAAAAAACTGACTTATACTGACTTCTTTGGACACTTACTTGTTGAAGGAGAATCATGGCTTGTCCAAGGTTAGTGTAAATCGACAAAGCACGTGCTATACACATTGTTCTTTTTGATCTTGCTCTCATATGCTCGTTGCAGGGCTACACAGTTTTACGTGTGTTCGCCAAACGGAAGGCATAAGCGCGTAAATAACGTAAGGCGCATGAGGCGCATCTTTGGCAGTGGCAACATCTAATACTCTAGAGAGCTAGTGGTATCGCGTATTTGACGTATCAACGTCAATGCAATCAATACCATAGCAGCAATACGCAGGACTGAACACAGCTGCAGAGAAAACAAGAAAGTCCGTACGGTGCGACAGAGAGATACAATAATAAAAGCATCTGCCACGAGCCCGCGTAAACTCCTAGTCCATCCAATATTCGGACAGCCGTGCAACATTTGCATACATCATTTGCAACACATACTTAGCCAACTATTTATGTGCATATATATATATATATATATATATATATATATATATATATATATATATATTTATAATGTTTAGTATATACGAGTAGATTCACAGATCACCAGATACGCGTTCAGTCGTCCGTACAGGCACATATGCACAGGTGCAGATACACATACACACACACACACACAGATTTGTGCTATACTATGCATATATGCATATATATGTGCCCTGTTAGTTAAGGTCACACACCTCACAACTACACAACAACTGTATACACTTAACAACACATGCCTCTGGAGTCGATGCACAGATTTTTGTTGCTGTTGATGCTGCTGCTGCTGATGATGGTAGACCCCAAGATGATAGGTCACGCTTGCCGGTATCAGTTGTATGTCATCACGCCTGACTGAAAGTTCGCAGGTCGCCTATGTCCGTGATGTCGTCGTCTATTGCAATCGCCTACAGAGTTTGTGGCGTTTCTGCGGCGCCTCGCTTGAAAAGTCGCCTGGCTCGCGTTGACCAGTTGAACGGCCACCCGAGCGCGCACATGGGCGGCCTCCAGTGGCGGCAAGGGTGGACCAGCTTGATGGTGATGGAGGTGGTGGTGCGGCAGCAGCTGCAGCAGCTGCTGCTGCTGCAGTTACGGTTGGCGGCGATGACACTGTTGAGGTTCTACTTGCTGCTTTGTTCTGGCGTGGCGATAAACGTCGCTCATCGGTGGTCGCAATCCGGGCCAGACAGAGAGACAGAGATAGAGGATTGCGAGAACGTAAGGGCTGGGATCGTCGTAGTCGATCCCAGTCGACCAGTCGACCAGTGATGATACACTAGGCGGAGTGATGACTACTGTGGGTGACTTTTGCCGCCGTTACAACTATCTCCAGATTCTCTATTCGCATTGCCACTGCGCAGCGGCACTGCCATGACGACCGGCGGTGGCTCATTCGTTCGCCCGACCACTGAGTACTCTTACTGATGGTTATACCGGTTCTGGCGTGCGCACTTGGTCAGTCAGTTCGTTTTTGGGCGTGTGTGTGTGTGAGTGTTCTTTCTTAGTCTTAGCCGTGGTTAAACTACTGGCTATCGTGGCTAGCCTGCTGCTCCTGCTGCTTGACGTTGTGGTTATCCTGCACTCGATGTCGTGATCTATCCTGCTCAGTGTCGTGGTTAGGCCGGTCGACGCCGTGGTTATTCGAAGCCACACTGTGGAAAGGGATTACGATTCACAGCGGGTGGGTGGCGGCGGTGGACGATATAGCAGGCATGATCGCGTGTTCTCTATCTTTCTCTTTGTTTCTATCTGTTCGATCGTCGTCGACTCTACCGGACGACAAGGCGTAGGGCGTCAACGGACTGGACAGTGGACGGCATCGTCGACCGCTTCGCTTCGTAAGCAAAGCACGGCTGCCGGTGCTCGCTGTGGCATGGCACGCTGAAGCGATCTGTTGCTGTCTGGAGCACCTGCTCCTGCATTCGGACTGATCCCGGACCGTACATTTACCTCGTAGAGCAGCGCGCTGCCTTGCATGCATGTTTTTGTCTCTCCGCTCTCCCTTCCCTCTGTATATCTCTCTTCCTCTTCTCTCTTTCATATATATATATATATATAATATGTATATATATCTGTATGTGTGTTGGCCGCCCTGTATAGTTAAACAATGGAAAACCGATATGATAAAGACTCCAAAAAACACTGACCTCTATCTCTCTCTCTTCTCTCTCTCTCTATCTATCTCTCCTACTGTATCATGGGGTTTGCCTCCTCTCTAAATTGTTCTAGCGATCTTTTGACTGTCTCCGCCGCCGTAGCAAATATCATCATCCGCCGCTTAGCTTTTCTAGCCGTCTACAGCCCTCCAGCCCCACCGCCCCCTGCAAGTAGGCGGAATCCAGTAGTGCATGGCCTACGGCTTAAAATAACAGTGGGTGAGTAGGAAGATATGGGATGAGAGAGGCAGACTAGAAGCAAGACGACGCGTCAACGCACGTTTTATGGCCACAGTAAGAATAGGTGGAGGGCAAGAAAGGGTGGTTGCGACCGTCTCGGCTGAGAGACCGTTATGGCAAGAATGAACAAGGTTAGCGGCGAGAATGAAAGTTAGGTAAACACAAAGAGGCAGGCAGCAAGAAAGGAAGGGACAGAACAGGGCTGCTACGAGAGGAGTGTCTGCTTAAGAAGAAACAGCGAGATGAAAATGCGCGCGACGAAATGAAGCGGTGACAGGAGGTAGAAGAATACCCAGTACATTCATATATATATATATATAAATATATAATATATATATATATATATATCTAAATATATTCAGTCTTCAAGATGGCGGCGACCGTGCGGACGCGCTTCGTGTGTGCTCTATTAGTGAGCCACATTTTAATTCAAAATACAACTGCTAGCAAAGAGTGCGTGACAATGTTTTACGACAACGGACTCCACGGCTTACCAAGACACTCACGGCTGACGGATCCCCAAGAAAACCTCCTCAACGGGGTGAGTTTGTTTATGCAGCCACCTCAACGCTGCTTTACAAAACACCAACTGTTAAGAACAACTGCACTATTGCTCGCACTCTTGCTCCTGTGCGGCGACGTCGAGGTTAATCCAGGGCCACCATGCATAACTTGTGCAGGACAAATGCTTCAAGTAAAAGAGCGCACAGTTTGCGAAGGATGCAGCAAACCCGCACACAGCCACTGCACTTTCCAAATACCAGACAAAAATAATCTGTACTGTAAATCGTGCTTTTGGAGAGAGGTGTCAATAGATGTCTCAAGAAATACAGCCTTGGTCAACCCGGCATCCTGTGATTGTACCGCAAAATTTGAAGCCCTCAAAAAACAAATTGAAGAGCTTACAAAGAAGATAGTTAGCAAGAATGGCCCGACTCCCAAATCAGCTGATCACCGAACCATCCAACGGCCCATTGGTAAACAACAGCAACATCAACAATGCCAGAACACAAACCTGCCTTCAAATCGCAACGTCCCTACACCACGTCGCCTTCACTTCAACACAAGCCAACAACGCAACGTCGTAAGTGCACCCGATAAGAAAAACACGGCATGTGACAACCTCGTGGCGCACAGTTGGAAGAGGAGGACGTATCGTGCACGTATCGACAGGAACGAATAGAATGACTCAGCTAAAAGCTGTAGAGGCACGCAATATACCTGAACGTCCAAAAGTCAGAGCTCTTTTTGTCAGCAGATTGGAGTTATCGCACTCTGCAGACGCCCTCAAGGAGTACGTCAGCCGCATTGTGGAATCCGACACAAACGTGAACGTGACGAAGCTCGTCGGCATGAATCAAACATATTACAATAGCTACCACGTTCAGGTAGACGCTGATAAGTTTAATGCGCTACTGGACCCGTCAGTGTGGCCAGAGGGTATACATTTTAGACCGTACCGCGGACAGCTAAAGCCGTATAGAGTATATAATGCAGCAAACGATACGAGAGCTAGCATTGGTGCCAAGCGCTGCAGGCCAGAAGATGACAACAATAATAACAATGACGAAATGGAAACATACAAGTGACTCGATATTACGTCCGGAAATCGGAACTCGATGACAGTGTCATCAAAATGTCTTTTATGGAATGTAGAGTCCCTAAATAGTCTGTACCGAACGTCAGGAGAGAATATGTTTAGTGAATATGACATAATATTTTTAACCGAGACATTTGAAACAGATTTTACACGCACCCCTTTTATAAGTCATAAAATGTTTCATGGACTAGCGACTAAATCAGAGGGCCGGGGACGACCAAAGTGGGGCGTGTGCATAGGCGTGCGAACGAAGGAGCATGCCAAGCTTCTTCGTAGCACCGCCAGGCAGATTGTACTAGAACTAATCGATTACTATCTTATATGTGTTTATAGCCCACCTGAACGGACCGTCCATCAAATAGTACAGGACATAGGTAATTGCATGGAAATCTGCACAAATGTAAATAAAAATATAATTATAGGTGGTGATTTTAACTGTGATTTGACAAAAGAAGAAGCCAGGCAAGAAAGTTTCAAAGCTGCGGTCAACGAACTTGGATTAAGCATTCATAATAAATGCAATGACCCAACATATTTTAGCTGGAACGGATACAGCGCGGTTGATATTGTTTTATCATCGATACCACAAACGGTCGAGGCTATCTTTGATCTTACCGTAATACAATCGGCACACCGCAAGCACTGTCAAGTGGAGTTCAAATTGCACAGAAGACAAGAAACGGCGACACCTATAATCAATCGACCATCTCGCTCATTGGATGTCCATATACTGGAACACGCACTACAAATGGCCTACGGCACAGATGATATAAACTATATTGAAAAAACGATTAAGTGGTCTATCCACACGGCTGCAAAACCAAAGAACGTGAGACTGCAGAGACACAAGCCGTGGTTTGACAAGGAGTGTCGACAAATGAAGAAGGTGATCTGTCTGTATAAACCCACAACGTCAACTGAACTTCTACAACTGGCGGAATTAAAACGAATATTTAGATGTACGAAGAAAGAAAAGAAACGGCATTACGAGGAACAACAACTCAATTATGTCGAAGCACAACGGGACCCGATCGTATTCTTAATGAACACTTGAAGTCGAATATTGACGTTTTATGCCCTATTGTGACAAAACTATACAATGAATGTGTTCGACAAGGCAAAATTCCCGATGAGTGGCGGAAAAGCTATCTACAGCCTTTATTTAAGCGAAAGGGAGATGCAACTGACCCAAAGAACTACAGGGGCATAGCACTTACAAGCGTCCTGTACAAGATATTAACGTCGCTCATTGTTAATCGACTGTACCCGTGCGTAGAAGACAAAATTCCAGCAGAACAATACGGTTTTTTAAAGAGGCGATCGACGTCAGATGCAGTTGAGTTTGTTTTAAACCATGTATCACAACGCCTTTCTAACAAGAAAATGACATACGCTGCGTTTATAGATTTTCAAACTGCTTTCGATTGCCTGCCAAGGGATCGTTTATTAGACACTCTTCGCAAACGTTTTAACATAACAGGCCCCCTTTTTAATCTCGTTCATAATATATTAGCGCACAATATAATTTGGGTGAAAAACGGCGACCACTATGTACAACACCCGTAACACAAACCATCGGGGTAGCCCAGGGAGACTCAGCTAGCCCATTTCTTTTTATTTTGTACGTGACTGGACTCGCGGACTTACTGCGAAATCTTAAAGCCCATTTTGCATTTTATGCTCATATTAAGTCATTTTAGGAAAATCTCGTAACCATCTACAGTTTTACCTCAACAAAACTGCGAAGTGGT